>MEIZ01000036.1:378463-398476 GCA_001723225.1 Globodera ellingtonae | reverse complement strand
GGGGGCATTTTGATTTTCAAATTCTTAATTTTTGGATGAATTTCTTAACAATTCGTTCAAATTTTAAAGGTTTTTTCCCTGCAGGGACTCCTTCCATTCGTAAAAACTTGAAAATTACATTATTTTTAAAATTTTGGTTACAAATCTCTCAACAAATAAAGGGAAAAGCACCCCCTAAAAATTGATTTTTCCAATTTAAAAATCGGAAAAATTTCCGATTCTACGCAATTTTTTAATAAAATTTTAAAAAGTTTAATCGAAATTTAAAAAAAATTGCATAAAAATTAGAGACCGGCCAGAAGGGTCGGTCGGTACTTTTCGGTAAAGTACCGAAAAAGTACCGGTACCGAAAAGTACCGAAAAAGTCCAAAAAGGTTCGGTCGGTACTTTTCGGGAAAGTACCGAAAAAGTACCGGTACCGAAAAGTACCGAAAAAAATCGTCGGTACTTTTTCGGTTTTCGGTACCAACATTTTTTAAATTAACTTTTCAACAAAATTCTTCGTTTATTTCGGAAATTTGATTTGATCAATACTTATAATTAAGTTTGGGAAGATTGCGGTTCAAAAAAATCAGCATTTCGGCTTTTAATGCTAAATACATAGGAATAACATGCAAATTTTATACTAACTGAAAGGCGCCGAAAGGCGCTGTCGGGAAAATTTTTTGAATTTTTGGAGGGATTTGTTAAGAAAATTGGTTCTAATTAAAAAAAATTGGGAATTTAAAAAAGTTTTGAATTATGCAGGTTTTATTTTTTTATTATCTTAAAGTTAACAAAAATTGTGACTAATTTTGAGAAATTTCAAAATTTTAGTTTGAACTGATTTGTGCCATCTGGTATTTGAATTTGTATGCTGAACAAACATTGAAAATTTTGGAGACAATGGAACCGCAAGAAACGGTGTTTGAAAATGAGGTCAAAAGTTTGATAGCAATTTATATGAAACTTTTCTTTCACAAAAGCGATGATTTGTATTTGAAGAATAATGTGTTGAAGACTCTTTTGATCAGAGTATTCCGTTTCATTGGGCACATTGCCAACAACAAAATATTATTTGAAAATAGCGACAATTGGAAAGTGTTCAGAAAGGAACGATTGGGTGCATGGGTATGCGCAGTTGTAACCATTTTAATCAAAAGTTTTACGTTTAAAAATTATTTTATTTTTAAAATACCGCGTAATTTTAGTTAAAATTTGAAAACAAATTCTCTTATAGTATAGGCTTAGAGCCCAGACTGAGCGATCGCGCCTAGGAAGCTCTACTCATCTGCAAGAAAATATGGCATTTTTAAGTCATTCGTTTTTTTCCGCAAATAAGGCATAGAAAACAATAAATTTTCGGAACATTTTTCCATCAAAAAATAAGAATTTTTACCCAAAGTTATAAAATATGGCAAAATTTGACAATTGTGGAAGTATGGCAAATTTCCAAAAATATGGCATTTGCCATAAAAAGAGGGCAATTGAGCTCCATGATCGCGTCGAGGTTTCCCGAGATCCGGTACATCGAGATATCTCAATAATCGCGGTCTTGTCTCGGTAAAACCGGTTCCACCAAAAATTTTACATAATTTAAAAATTGCTCATTCATTTTACTTCAGATTGGAAGCGTAACAACCAAACAATGGACCATACCCGAATATAATTGGGAAGAAGCAAATGACATTTTTGAGAAGCTTTGCCAAGACGGAACAAATTTGTTGATGAATATAACATGTGTCCGTTCAATAATTCGCAGATTCATGGAAATTCAGCATTTTTTCTGCTCTCTGTCGGGTCAAAACGAAGTTCAAAAGGTCAAAGGCCGACTGATGGTGCTTACTGGTGAAAATTTGCTGTTGACATTGGAGGAACGCTATCCAGAAGTGTTGCAAATTGGTGAATTATAAGATTTGTTATTATTTACATTAGGGTTCCTCCCCGACCCCGACAATTTGGTCGTCCCCGACCCCGACCCCCGACATGGCCAACCCCGGCCTCCCCGATTCCCGCCCCCGAGGGGTCGGGGAGGAACCCTAATTTACATTAAATACATAATAAAAGCAAAAACCTCTCCCAAAATCGACTCCGAACTGCTGTCTCGTGCAAGTCGCATCGCTAGTTACTTTAAAAGAAGGGCAGAGCGGGATCGGGTTTTAAGGAAAAATTGGAACCGTAATTTAAAACCCCCCGGGATCGGTGATCAACTTTTGTATTCAGGATCGGGATTAGTCGGGGGTTGTAAAGGTAAAATAATTACCGGCAGCAGATCTGGCACGCAGCCAAATTTCTTATAGGGAATAAATTGACGAGTGCCGATTGGCGTCGTCAGAAATTTATTTGAATTTTTAACAATTTGTTCTGAAAAATTTTAATTTATCATTTTTTGCAAGGGATTTATTTCGCCAAAAATTTCGCTCCCGAAACCGGCCTTTATCCCGCCCAATCCCAATTACATACTTTAATACGCTTAAACTTTACAACAATTTTTTCTTTATTAAAATATAATAATAATAATAATTTTTTTCAGATGAGCCAGTGGTATGTTCTGACATTGCACGCTTCAAATACCTTCTGCAACACAAAAGTGGCACAGATTCAGCATATTTGGCAGCCGTTCGACTCACTTTGCCCATTCTTATGCAAAAAATGAAAGTGATGGTCGAGCAAATTCCGCGCAAGGCAAAGAATCGGAAGATTATTTTTGTGCTTAAAAAAGCGATGGGCAAAGTTCGATTGGACGCATTTTATGGACTTCGGTCGCTCAAATCGCAGCCCCAAAGTTTTTGCATTGTGCAAAAATTTGTCAAATATTCGCAAAAAGCGTTGGAATTGCACGAAAGTGCCAACGGAATGGTCAAAATGGAGGCAATTGCCAATTGGAAGGCGGAAAAGTGCGAATGTGAAGAGGAGCAACGCCGTGTGTTTCAGGTGAAAATTGAATAAAAACAACGCCAAAATATTGGCCAAAAAACATTAAAATATTCTTATCATTTTCCCTCTCACAAAATTGTAAATGTTCTTTTTTTTTAACGTTCTAAAATCAAAAATAATTTTTCCGAAAATACTGTATCAATTTTGGTAGTGCTTTTTGGCGCATAAAAGTAAAATCGTATCAAGATGATTAGGGGGGGGGGGCGCCAAAATGAGAAATATTGATTTATTCTCAAAATATTGATTTATTCTCAAAATATTGATTTATATTGACTAAAAAAACGCTCTAATTCAAAATTTTTAAAAACAAATGGTGGGCTGTAATAACCCGAAAAAAACGTTTTACCAAATACAAATTCGGTCCCTATTTATGAACGATGGAATAGGTACTTAAAAATTGATGTCTATTAAAAATCATAGTATAATTTGCTATTAAAAATAAAGACATATAATTATTTTAACATTTCCAGGATCAATTCCAAGAATCTTTCGTTAAACATTTCGCTTTGCTGAGCATTTACTTTATGGACAATGCGTATAAAATCGTCGAATTTGTTCAAAACACCCGCGGCGCACGGACGCGCGTCAAAAAATTGATGAAAGCGTCGAATTTGAATTCAAATTTCTTTTTGAAGCAACTTCGCAATTCCATTTGTAAGCTTAATCAATTAACTCATTAACGCAATTAATGATTTTAAAGTGCAGGCTTTTATAAGCAAGAAAGCAATTTTGTGGACGCAATATTCGGCGAGGACAAAGCCACTCGAGTGGCGGGCAAACTGTCCGTGTTCATCGCCGTTTGGGTGTGCTGGTTGGACGATGAACTTTCGGAACAGAACGCCAACCGAACGGTCGGCTTGAAAAAGTTGGACGAAATTGTGTGGCGTCAGAAGAGAGAGGACATTGAGGACATTTACGACGAAATTGTGGACGACACTTTGGACGAATTGGCACTCAGAAGTCAGCGCCTCAAGGACCTGTTCTTCAGGATATTCCAATTCGTCCAGGCAAAAAGAGGGGAGAGGCGACTGAACAGACTCGGCATTGGCCACCGCAAAGTCGGGAACGAACATAAAATGCTTAAAAAATTAAATTAAAATATTTTAATCATATTCAGAATCCAAATTCGTTAAAATTATTGGTTGAATGGAACAAATTCGTTGAGGGATCATCAGCTCAGCAAATGGACAATCATTTGCAAATGATCGACGAACAGACCACTGAATTTGATCAATGGCACCGTGTTATGCAATTTCAAGCCTTGATTGAGCTGCTGAATGGGGAGGAATTTCGAACAAAGATCAAAAATGGTAAAATATAATTCGAATTTTCCTAGTACAATTTGACTAATACGAGGAGTTGAATACAAAAATTATTTTTATTTGCTAGTAAAATTTGAAAATTTCGTTTTTCTTATTGTTTCTATATTTTTTGAAATTTTACTATTTAAATTTGAATTTTACTAAAATTAAAGTTTGTGAAGATATTCAAATTATACTAACTCCAAAAACATATTATCACACCCAATAGGCATTGAACAAAGCGAAAATGCCAAGAAGAGGTTGTTGGACTTTGTTGATCCAAATTTTGCTGAAGCCCTTCTGAACTTTCTGAAATCGGACGCTCCTTCGAAGTTTGAAGAAGAATTAAAGTTGATAATGGGCAAAGTGGAAAGAGAAAATAATGAAAACATGGATAAAGAGATCGCGTTTGCTGATCGGAAAATGTCAGAGATGATCGGAGAGGAGGAAAAGATTAAAAAACAAAAAGAGAAAAATGAAAATAGAAAGAAAAAAAGTGATCAGAAACAGCGAGAGAGTGAACAGCAAACAGAAGAGGGAAAAGAAGGCAGTGAACGAGAGAGTGAACTGCAAACAGAAGAGGGAAAAGAAGGCAGAGAACGAGAGAGTGAACTGCAAACAGAAGAGGGAAAAGAAGGCAGTGAACGAGAGAGTGAACTGCAAACAGAAGAGGGAAAAGAAGGCAGTGAACGAGAGAGTGAACTGCAAACAGAAGAGGGAAAAGAAGGCAGTGAACGAGAGAGTGAACGGCAAACAGAAGAGGGAAAAGAAGGCAGTGAACGAGAGAGTGAATTGCAAACAGAAGAGGGAAAAGAAAGCAGAGAAAAAGTGCCAATTTTGAAATTGGCAAAATCGCCGCGCAAAGCAATAAAATTGGCCGCAGATTTTAGTGGAATTTTGAATAAATTTGTTTCAACAAATTCAGCAGCGAGTCCAAAAAGCGAAAGTAGCGAAATAATGGTGAAAGAAGGCAATGAAAGTGGGGCAAAATGCCGTCAAATTTTAAGGGAGGAATTGGCAACAAAGACCAAACTGACCGGTCTGTTCCAAAGTTCCAAAACATTTCTCGAATTTAAATACACAAAATCACAATTAAATACATTTACAATTTGTTAATGCTTTTCAAATATCAGATTTCATTTTGGATAGCACTTTACGCTCAAATTACCGTGAGTTTATGGCGAATCCGAGCGAAGCGAAGCGCTGCAAATTGGACATTGGCATTTATGTGAACGAAATTTGGCATCGGATGGAAATAATTGACCAATTGAACAATTTTATTGGCATAAATTCGATGGCACATTTTGTCGGAGTTGTTATTGAATCGGCCAAAGTGTTCGATTTAAGAGGGGAATGGAGGAAAATGGAAAAAATTCTTGCAAATATTTCGGCAAAAATAAATGAAAGTGAATTTGGCTTCGATCAAATTGAGGGGAATTTGCACAAAATATTAAAAAAAATTATTTTTGCGTCGGAAGGAACAAAATTTGACGACACTAAAGAAAATTATATGGACAAAAATGAACAAAAAAGCGTCAAAATGCAATTGCATCAAAACAAATTGGCCAAAACGATAATTAGACAACAAATTTTTGATAAAAATGCCGAAAATAATTGGCAAAATTTGGGCGAAAATAAGCAACATAATGTTTTAAAAATGCTTAATTTTAATCGAAATGGGAAAAAATTGGCTTATCGTTTCAATGCACAGTTGGAAAATTGGAAGAATTTAATAGAACAACAGCAAATAGGTATTAATTAATAAATAAATGTTTTATAATTTGAATAGAAAATATAAAATTGTTTAAATGTTTCTAATTAAGTAATTAAGCATTATTATAGTTTTAAAATTATCAGATAGAAGATTATATGACCAATTTTATGAGCACACCAAAGACATTTTTGGCCTGGAAAGTGTGCATTTGGGGGTTAAGTTTGCCGAAAATACGCAACAAATATATTTTCAACATCCAATTAACAACAATAATGATAACAATTTAAATGCAATTTTGGTTGGTAAATAAAATAAAATATATTTTGTTTTTCATCATTTTACAAATCTCTGACAATTATTTCTCGCAGATTTCTAAACTTTTGACTGAAAACGGATTCACTGAGTCCTCCTCCTCAACGACAGAAATGGCCTTAAAAGAATTGAAAGAAATTGTCTCTAAATGGGTGGGTACTGTCTTATAATTTGGACTTTAGTGCCCTTTGAACTTTTTGTGCCTATTTCGGCATTTTTTCAAAAATTTCTTAAGAAAAAAAATGCTATCGAAAAATACGTCCGCTAAAAATCACTTTTCAATTTACAAAAAATTTTCCCCTAAATGAGATTTTCTTAAAAAAATGTATTCCAGCGACAATTTTTTTGTTTCCAAATTTTTCCGGCAAAAATTTCCTCATGCTGAAATCGACTTTTTTTGCTGGAATAAAAATCACTTTTTTAATAAAATTGCATTTTAATATTTGGCTAGCAACTGCGAATCGCCAAATTGATTTATTTATTCTTAGATTTGAATAAATTTTATTGAATTTTACCTTAAAAATGAAAATGTTTAGACCTTTTTAATATTAAAAAAAGATTGTGATGGACAATTGGACATTTAAACGGCCCCTTTAAGTCAAATAATGAGGCCACACTGCTCGAGACCGGCTCTTACGTTCTCGGCACGCATGCGCAACGGTCGGACATCGACACAATTTGCATTGTGCCACAAAAATTGGGGCACCGAGAGGAGAAGGAGCGCTTTTACGGCATTTACTTATGCAATTTGGACATTGAAGCGGACCAAAGGCTTTGTGAGGACAATTCTTTGTATTGCCAATTTTGCAAGGTAAAAAATTTAAATTTAATATTCAACAAAAACCCATTTTAGAACCCTAAAATCGAACTGTTGCACAAAATTCCGAGCACTTTTGTCCCAATGATTGAACTTAAAATTGCAAATATCGATTTTGACATTTCTTTTGCGGCAATTCCGGACGTCGATTGGCTTCCAAAAGAGCCGCTCGGTGCAGACGAAGTCGAATTGATGATGAAATTTTTGGCCAAACAAGAGTCACCCCAGGAGGCAATGCTTAAGGCATTGTCGGGTAATTCTGGATTTGGATTTAATAATGCTCTTTGCTGAAATAAGATGTATTCGATCGATCAGACAGACAGATTCATTTATATACGAAAGTCAGGATCAGATCAGCTTTGATCAGCAAATTTATTTTTTGCATGATCAACCCCAACCCTAATCATTACCAACATTTCAAAATACGTATTGAAATATATTTTGAATTTTTCTACCATTTTCAGGATACTTGGCCAACAAAGCAATTAAGAAAATGGTCGGAACTAGAAACTTTAGCAAATTCAAAAATTTATTGTGGGCCACAAAATTTTGGGCAAAATGTTTGTCCTTAATTAATTATTAAACTAATTTATATTTAAAATTAAGCCAATCACATCTACGGCAACCAGCTTGGCTTTTTCAATGGAATTTCATTGGCAATATTATGTGCAAAAATATTGTTTTATTATCCGAATGCGGCCGTTCCATTTATGCTAGAAAAGTTTATGCTAATATTTTCAACTTGGTAAAAAATAATATTATTTAATATTTAATAAGTTATCAATTATTATTATTTTGACTCAAGGAACTGGCCAATGCCCGTGAAAATTGCTGAAAACGGTCCAAATGATTTTGAACCTTTCAATTGGAGGCCATCGGCGGTTGGAATTGAAAAAGAGCAAATGCAAATGCCAATAATCACTCCCACTGAACTTACACAAAATGCCACCAAATACATAAACAAATCGACAATGAAAATAATACAAAACGAAATGAAGCAAAGTCTTTAATTATGCTTTTGTTTATTATAAAATTATTATAATTTTAGCGCTTTCTCAAATGATAATTTTGAAAAATGGGCCAATTTTATCGTCAGATAAAAATGAATGGAAGAAATTATTTCCGGCCAAACAATTCATTGAAAAGGTTGTGGTATTAAATAATACTTTAGCTTACAGTACTTTTACTGTACTACGATTAAATTCAAATGGTTTATTTTTTTTTTAAATTATAATGACTCATTTCAAAGGCCGCTAATTAGTATTTTAATGCAATTTAATGTATCAGCGGCAACCCTTTGCTTTAATTGCCCTATTCAGTACCGTCATTTTATCGTGATCACGTGCATTGTGAGCGTGAAACAGCACATTTTGCAGTTTTGTGGGTTTGTTGAGCGAAAACTGCGAGTGCAGCTGTTGCATTTTGATCAAATTATGGACAGTTTGGTTGATTATAGCCACATAAAAAGCGATCAGCAATTTGGTGGAAACGATCAATGCCCGACAAAAATACGGGAAAATAATCCACGGTTCAGGTACCAAACAAATCCAATTAATATTTTTGAATATTTTATCAGAAATCCATTATGCAAAAAATGGTTGGTCGGAGTTAAAATGAAGAATGCACAAAAAAGTTCAAAAAACATAAAATTGGAGGAATATTTTGACGAAATTTTAAACAAAGAAATTGACACGAAAATATTCGAGCAATACGATGCAAAAGTGCTAAAGGGATGGTATCAGCACATCAAATTGGAATCAAAATATGTGAAATGGGACGAATTGGACGGGTGGTAATCATTTTTTAAATCAATTAATATAATTGAATATACAAATAATTTAGGAATATTCAAACGAAAGCGATTATTCAAAAGTTATAGGCTTTAACGAATGAATTCATAGTTAATTACACTTTGTCAATAAAATATTTTGTCACAATTTTATTTTCGATTAGTTTTATTTACTTTTTGTTGGATAAAACATCAAAAACAATTTTAAAAATGCATAAATAAAAGAAATAATGAAACTTTTTAATTTCAATTCGTCTTTAGTGATATATTCTAATGGATTAATTTTAATACAGCTTTACTTACAAATATTTTATAAAGTTTAAAAAATCAAAAATGATTTATTTTATTAAAAATAATTACAATTTTTTGATTTCGAAATAGTGTTGGGCCTCTGACGATGGGATCAGCACATTTTTAGCTGTTCAAACAACTTTAAATGGAATAAAACACTTCAAAAATTTCCTAAAATATTTTCAAACTCAAATTTGCCAGCCCTCGTGCTTAAATAAGCTAAATCATAAATTCAATTAGTATTTATACTCCCCACTTTTTCATTTTAATTTTAAAAAACCAATTAATTGTCTGTTCAAAAATATATTCACAATGCAAGCTATTATATGCCTACTCCTCCTGCTTAGTCTGCAAATGGCAGAGATACTAACTCAGGTTCGGACTTTTAAACTTCAAAATCCACACAAAAGCTTTAGAAGTTTGTAAAACGGTTAAAATTTAAAGGCTTTCAAAGAATAGAGAAAAAACTAAATTATTTTAATCAATGACATACAGACTGATCAGGAGCAAATGGAAGAACTTAAGCAACAGGAAGAGAAGCTATGGGGACAGATTGAGAAAGAGACTGATCAAAAACAGAAAGATGTGTTGAACACGGAACTGAACGACGTCCAAGGAAAGTTGAACAACATTTATGGACAGATGAAAAAGTCCAAGTAGTTTAACGACGTTCAAAGCCGAAGATGAGAATATTCTGATGACAATGCTTTGGGAACTATACGAAGGGTGATGACGAAGAAAGAACAAAAAAAACTCCACCGAATTTGCTTTCGATTCAATTAAATTTTTAAAAGGTTCACAAAAAGCTTCAATTTTATTTGTTATATTAAAAATATTAAATGAATTTTAATTTCATTTTTAAAGAAAGTCAATCTATCAATTCATAAATTGTTCTTCGCCGCCATCTTTGTTCCCCCAAATGCATCATTACGAACTGAACAACATTATGAAAACAAATTTAAGTTAGTGTAATTGTTTAAAAATGCTTACCGGTCCCACCACCAATTTTGGTGTCCATGCGTAGCCGAAGTTGACGGAGTGTTGCTGGTGTCGTGCATGCCAATGCCATGGCCGCATTCACATGGCGCTTTCGGTTTGTACAACGATATTGGGTCAAACATGAAGCATTGGCACAGACGACAAGCTTTTAACAGAGTACGGTTAAACTACAATGGCACCCACCAATTAAACTTACGTCCTTGGCCCATTGTTGTTTCTCGAATTGAAAGTTTAAAAAAAATCTGAAATTCACATTTTTAGATTCCCCTTTAGAAAAGTTGATTCAAAATAATAAAATGGCTCTTTTGGGGGGTTTTTAGGGGGACGGGGGGGGGGTAAAGTATTAACTAATTTTGAAGATGGCAAATAAAATAAAAACAAAAATGTTTATGAATATGTGCACTATTTCACTATTTATTGTGCTCATTACTCACAACATTAAATGGCGCTGATATGAAAGACAAAGAAATTTTATGACAATGAAAAGCAGCAGAATTGCTTGAAAACATATGTAATACTACATATTTGATAAGGAATATATGTACAAAAATAAAAACATTATTAAATTTTGAATTTTTTTAAAGCTTCGTCGGCTCATAATAATAATAATTTAAGGAAAGCTAAAATTATAAAAATTGAATAAAACAAATCAGAAATTAGATCAAATTGCTTTATGTACTTAATAAATTAAAGGAAAACCATCATTTCTAATTGAAATCTTTACACAACAACAACTACCGGGTTCTTTAAGCTATTGCTTAGATAATTAAATGTTTTTAAAAAAAAATCAGCGTGAGAAAATGCCGCAATTAAACACGGCAAAAATCCGTGAATAGCTGGCGGATAATTTACCATAATTACATTTGTATCTTTTACTGCAGAGAAATGTGTTAATTAATTAGTTTGCGGTGGTTATATTATATTCAAAGACATTACTCTTAATTGCTTTGTTCTGTTACTGTTTCAAATAAATGCGTTTATATGTCCGTCATTCTCTCTCCGTCAACACCGAGCAGTAACAATCCAGCTCACTTCCCGTTATTGACGTTGACAATACGTCCACTTCTGTCCACCCAACTGGCACCGTTCCAATGCAAGCCGCCGGGGTTCGGATTATTGATATTGATAATACCAGCGGCCCGACCGCCTCCGAATTGTTGTCGTTTCACGCGCTGTATAAAGTAAAAATAAAGGAAAGATTCCTCCGATTGCTTTCACCTGCGCATCAGCTTCATTCAGCGGCACGGAAGCGACAAATGACACCTGAACAAGTTAATTAGGTAATTAGTGTTTAAAACGCCAACCAGAAGAAGCAGAAGCAGAACCAGCGGAAGCTTAGCAAAGTGTTGCATTTTGAATTTTTGAAAAGTTTAGGCCGATTGTTAGAGGATTGTGAGTGTCCCCCAATTGTTTAACCTTTTATAGGCACATTTTCCACGCCTCCGTTTTGATTATTCATTTATAACCGTGGCGGAATGAATGAACGTGCGCATTTGTCGAATTAAAGGCCGAAAATTGGCCAAAAAATGTTCTTAGAAAAGGCCATTCGACAAAAAGCGAACGATCAACGAAAATGCCAAAAGAAATGGCATTTGTCACCGAGTTAATTTGGTCCAATATCTCAGAAGCACATGGAAAAAAGTCGAATTTTAGAGGGAGTATTTTTTCCTTTTTTATTGCATTTTCCTTTTCTTTTTTTTTTGAGAATTCTGCTTTACGGAGGGGGGGGGGGTCGGCGGTGCCGATAGGCGCCGCCGGGAAAATTTTTGAAGATTTTAACAAGGCTTGTCAAGAAAATTGCTCCAAAACTAATGAAATTTAGCCAACATTTCTTATATTGTATTTTGGGAATTTTCCAAATTTTTGAAAAATCAGGAAAAACCTGATACATAAGGTACTATGGCCACCCTAGCCCCACCCCAAAATGTTTTTAAAAAACCATAAGGGGGTGGGGGAACTGACTTTTGATTCCCTAAAACCCATTCATAGCACCTAAAATATGATTTTTGTTGCAATTTTATTGTTTACAGTGAATATCAATTGTGAACTCAATTCAGAGATTAATAAGTTTAAATTTATTGTATTCTTCTAATATTTGCACTGCAATTTTAAACATTTTTTATCGCAACCATTTTAATCATTATTATGTGTTAAATTAAATTTATTCCAATCTCATGTAATAAGTATGGGTAATTCATTTATTCTATTTAATTAATTTAGGACCAAATAATATGACCAATAGCAAATATTCACAATAACAAATGTCAGGGGGAATAGCACACGTGATTTTTGATCAATTTTGTTGGCCATTTCGCGCCCTCTCAGCTGAGCCAATGTTCGTTTGATCAACACGGCCTGCTTACTGACCTGCCCAATTTTTCAATTAAATTTTATTACAAATTTATTTTTTACTTGGTTTCTGATCACTCGTGCCGATTCACGAATCGAATTTTTTCTCTGAACGGCATCATGCACTGGAATGTGTTCTTCGTCGCTGTATTGAAACGGTCCGGGCAATGACCTTTATTAAAACGGCTTCAATCATTTTTGATTTTTCACAACAACGGTTCGAATTTTTGTGTTATTATTGGTAAATCAACTCAAATAATTAAGCACAACCACAATAAAAAATTGAAAATTCATTTAAAAATGATTATCAAGGTTACTTGAAAATAAATAAATTTCCGAAATTAGACCTATGGTACCAAAAAAATCCAAACCTTTTCTTATGAAAGTTTTTGACGGACCTTGACAACGGTTTCATTCGTGCTTCGTCCATGTTGAAAAAGTCGGCACTCAAAAAATTTCTGCTCATTTTTCGTTGTTCCTCCTCCGTAGTCGATGAACAGACTTCCGATTCTAAACCCAAAATTTAAATGAACACTTACAAATTATTGGCCCATAAGATTTGTCCTTAAAATAACGTTTTCTAGGGCATTTAAGGGGCGTAGAATCCGAATCTGACCTCCGATTCAACCTATTCCGAATCCCGGACCCGAGTCCGAACCTTTCGTCGAAAAATTCAAGTTCTCAAAATCACTCAAGTGAATAATTCGACCATTTTGCCTTTTCGATGTAAGTTTGTGCTTTTTGAATGACTTGGCTTCAAAATTGGTCGAAATGGAGGTCAGATTCGGATTCTACACCTCCGAATACCGCTAGGAACGCCTATTTAGCGATTTAGAAAAAAAAAAATTATTTATTTCTTCAAAAATGGGGGCACCATCTTCAATATTACCCAAATTTTTGATACTTTAAAAGTTTCTTTTTCAGCAGCCTCCAACACTTATTTTTCGATCACTGTGATGTCCTCTCAGAAAATTTTAGTTGGCCAATCCGAATTAAAAATATGTACATTTATATTTTTTGTTTGACCTTTTTCCCCATTTTTTCGGAATGTTTGTCAATTTTTCTGCCGTTTTTATATCGGAAACTTTGCGCACTCATCGAAGGGCGTGTTGGATTCATCACAGTCCGGTGCCGAAAGCTGCTTTGTTCGCTCATCAACCTGCCGTTCGCGAGCACTCCGCACACTCTTTTTCGCCAATTCCTAAGCAATTTTATTAAATATTTTTTAATTATTTAAATTTAATTGCCAAAAAGATGCATTAATTGCAACGTTAAAAAACATTGTTTCCAAAGAATAAAGGACGGTTTGGTCCATCCATTTAGTAATTCTGAATCAGTTTTAAAAACGTTTAACAAACTGCCCATTTTGGTGTTGAAATATGTGCTAAATTATCTTTTTAATTGACAAATGAGTTTCCCGAATTCAGCAGCCGCACCTATGCAACTGTTCAGGGGTGAGGAACTGCTCAAGTTCGAGCTGTACAGCGGCGGCTTCATCGGCCGGGTCGTTTGAGTTGGGCGTGGATGTGGGGCCACCGGCATCAAACAACGAGTTCAAAGTGTCCGAGTCGACCACCAGCGGGGGCTGAACATTCTGATGATGGGGGAATTGGAACACATGCTCCTGATTCTTGGCAAAGTGCGCGATTGTGTACTCGACCATGACAGCTGACAACAATTTAATATTTATTCACCAATTAATATATATTTTTTATTTTTTGTTGTTTACCGAACACAAAAACCATGCACATGTTCATCCAAGAATCAATTGCCTTGATGTAGGAGACTTCGGGCAACGCGAGTTTCACAGCATTTGCCTGAAACAGCAAAAAAATTTCGTTCCAATAAAAAAATGCATTCAAAAAATGGACTTGTGTGGCAATTGTGAGAAGAGTTGTTATAGACAAAGAAACTCGGGCCGGCGCCGAATCGATGTCCAGCCAGAAATTGAACCTAAAAAGAGGAATAAATGATAATTAATAATAATAATTAGAGCCCGGACCGATCGAGATCTCACGGAGATTTTCGATCAAAATCGCGGTCGGTGCCTTAAGTCATTAACATAATTATGATTACCATGAGATTATAACGATGAGTGCGGTCGGCAAGTAAGTTTGAATTATATGGTGAAGCATGGCCCGTTCAACTAAAACAAATTCGAAACACACTTTAATAATCTGTATAAATTAAAAAAAAATTTATAATTCAAAATATTTTTGAAGATTTTGCCGGAGAAATAAAAATAAATAATTGATTAAGAAAAATATTTATTTATGCGCATCATACCGTAAAACACCGCCGTCATACAGCTCCAAATGCCTTTAGTCCAATCATCATGTTTTAAAACTTACAAATTAGTCCCATCCGTTTACCTTCAACATAAGTTCCGTTACATTCTCCGGTGTCAATTCGTACCAAGTTCATGTCTTTAATAACAAATTGTTTTTTATTTATTATTTTTAAAATATTTTCACCCGGCATTTTAATGTCCATATTTCTGTCGATTGGCGGATTAATCCGTGTGGACCATCGAAGACGCAAATGTGACTCGGGATAGGCATCTAAAACAAAAACAAAACCAAATTTAATAAAATCCCAGACAAAAAAATCTCACAGCTCAATATTCTCAGCTCACAAATTTGTGAATCCAACGGATATTTCCAAAGGTCCATCATGCAAATTGCCACCAGTGATATGCGACAATCATACCAAACTCTGAAAATTGACATTTTGCCAAACAAAGACCAATCAAATAAATATGAGCACCTTCCATTTGGGTAAATCCAAATCATAAAATTGTCATCCGTTATCTCTTGGAATGATGCTTGTTTGGCGTTTGCAAAATAAATGTCGGGATGCCAAAGTTTCTGATTCGTTTTATTTTAAATATTCAAAGGGTAAAAGTCCGATCTTTACCTTAAAAACGTCCTTATCCCGAATCAATAAGGGGCCCGTGCCATTATGCCTTAACCGTACGTCGTCCCATTCCTGCAATTTTTGCTGTAATTTTTCGAATTTCACTAATTGTTTTAATGCTCTATAAATACATCACATTTTTTATGAAATAATTAAATTAAAAAGATCGGAATTTTGACCTGGTACATGTACATGTCCAAATGATAGTCCATGGTTTGTGCACTGAAACTTGAAATGCCCTCAATAAACATTGACATTGAAACATTTGTAGCTGTTCCTGTACTTATTTTAGTAACCGATTGCGATTGTGACTAGCTGTTCTACCTTTATCCTGTGTTGGGGTGGCATATTTATTGTATCTTTTTTCATCATCCAACAATGCAATATATTCTAAAAAAAATAATCAAATTTTAAAACATTTCTTTTTATTTATTTTTTACCATTTGTCAATGGCACCATATTTTCGTTGGCCATTATAATTTGGTGCACAAAAAGACCAAAAATCAGGAAAAGACGAAAGAATGCGATGAGCCCGAACATTTAATGACGTTTTTAAGGAACAAAACAATATTTATAAATAATTTGCCTTAAATTCAACTAATTAAAGTAATTACAATAATAATTAAAAACCCCATTAAATTTCATCTTATCGCTTAGAAACTTTCACAAAATCATCAAATCGCTGTTTAAAGTTCCTAAAATAAGCTCAGTTTGCCGTTGTTGACAAGCGCCGCATTAATAGCGATCACTCACTCCTCAAATTCCGCCTAAATTCCCGACTTTACAGCGCCAAATGCATCCGATGGGATAATCCATTAATTGGGCAATTAATCAATCGATCGATTAAATGATAAATGGGGCAAATTCATTGTAGAAAAAGCATATAAAATGTAAAATAAATGCGATTTGAATTGCCAATGGGAAGAAGCTTAATTTGTGTCAGCTCAAAGCAATTAATTGGTTTAAAAGTGTGATAGGTAAATGTGTTGTGCTTATTTTGGACCAATTTTGTGTAAACATTTCCCCTAAATAATCCGATTAATTTTGCCCAGTAAATGAGCAATTTTGCTTTTAAAAATATAAAATGTTTTTTGAGTGATTCAAATGGACAAAAAAATGTATTTGGGGAAAGGCACTATAAAGGAATCAACATCTGCGACATTTTGGCAGTTTCAGCGTGAAATTGCAGATGTTTGTGAAAAACGATTGGAATAATTTGGATGATATTCATTTATTATTCGCGATAAAATTTGAAAAAAAAGGCTAGCGCCAAACACCAAATAAATTCGGAAATAAAACACCAATTTTTGATTTGAAATACTAAAGTCATAATGATGATTAGGGCCCGGATTTATATTAACTAAAAAACGTGAAATATTGACTTAAAAATTGACCAAAAAACCCCCAAAATATTGACCAAAAACCCCAAAAAGTGCCAATTGATTAGAAAATGGGCTAAAACTGACCAAATCCAGTCAAATTTTGCGTAAAACCTTCAGAATTCGTCAATCTCTATTAATTTTCCTCTTTTAATTGTAAATATAATATTTTCACATGTTTTGCCCATTTTATAAAAAAAACCAAATAAAAAATTTTAGGGAAAATTTCGCTCTTTGGTGGTTGGATTTTTAGTCAAAGAAAACATTTTTTAGGGGTACATTTTGGGTTTGAAAATTTTTTGGATTTTAAGGGTATATTTTTCGTTTTTATTGCATTTTTCTTAAGAAACTTTGGGAAAAAGTGCCTAAAATATTGAATTTCTACAAAAAAAAATTTCGGAAAAATGCCTAAAAATTGCATTTTTCTAAAGAAAAGCCTAAAATATGGATTTATTATGGGAAAATGGCGAAATATTGATTTATTCTCAAAAAAGCCAAAATATTGATTTATATTAATTAAAAAGTCGGTCTAATTCTAAAATTTTTCGAAATGAATGCTATTTTTGGGCTTCTCTTATGATTCCCTATTCTACAAAAAAAATTTTTCGAAATCTGGGTTTTGACCAAGGCCCGGAAAATCGCAAGTTTTCCGCTTTTTCGCGCTATAATTCCCGGGGTTTTGAAACAATTGCAATCCCGGGCCCTCCCTCCCTGCCTTACCCAAAAATCTCGGTTCTATTCAACCTCTAAATTTGTCAAGCACAACACTAATAATGTTTGGCGAAAACTTTCTGGCATTTTGAATGGCATATGCCAACGCAACTGTTTGTGATATGATGGCATGGCATTTACTGATGACGACGAAAATCCCACAGAATTTTCTCATAATTGGGGGCACAGCTTTACGCTGAAGGGGGAGGCAGTGGAAGAGCAAACAAACGCTGGTATTATTGGCATTATTATTATGTTGAGATATTTGTGTGTTGTGCCCGTCGCCCCATTCGCCTCAGTTTTCATTAAGCGTCTCCCGTTACGACTGACGACGCCGCGCCCGTTGGGTTGGCCCAGATGCCCCCCGGGGGCGGGGGAGGGCAAAAAACATTCTTTGACAATTTCCCACGAATTTTCTTCGCCACATCATCAACAATGGCACCAAATGTTGTGAGAAAGAGGTGATCAAATTAAATTGAAAGGGGGGGGGGGAGCAAAAGTTTTTTTGGAATAAGCGAAATTTGTACAATTGTTTCCCCTTCGGGCGTTTTGAATTTGTGGGATAAAGCGGGGAAAGCAATTTTGATGGGGATAAAAAATTGAATGACCAAAACGAAAGGATGTGAAAGAAAGAATTTTGTTGTACTGATCTAAAATACAGGGTGACCCAAAAGTCCTGCACCACTTACTTTTTACCATAACTTTTTCAAAGATAATCAAATTAAACCAAAAAACATTTAAAATGTTCACAAAAGAGTAGGGATTAAAAATAATCCGGACGTTTTAAAGTTCCACACTTTGGATCGGCTACAGAGGCGGAAACGTGCGGAAAAATTTTCGCTGATGGCACGCAGCTCCTGGGCGGATAATTTGCCCCCATTCCCGGGGAAGGGAACGTCGAAGCGCCCTCAAATTTTTGTGGGGATTGGCACAGACCCTTGACTCCAAAATTGACCAAACAGAATAATTTATGGGGTTAAGTGAGGAGAGTAAGGAGGTCATTCCTAAGCACCGATAAAACCGGGAAAATCAGAGGATTTGGGAAAACATATTTTTTTTATAGATAAAGCCGCAAGGGTTTGCTCCCCAAACCCAGGAATTTTTGATTATTTATAATTAACATTGCAAAGACAATGGGAGACAAATCCTTATCTAACAAAAATCATAAAACAAAGTGATATCGAAAAACATAACAATCAGAAAATGTTGCCGGAATTTATTAAAACATTTTTTTCCACCATCGGAATGGTCGCTTAATGTGGTGGTTGGACGAGTGAATGGAAGGAAAGTTTGGTCCACGACCCGTCCGTCATTCGTTCATTCCCTTTTCTACGCAAATTTAGGCTTAGAGAGAGAGAATTCATCCAAATTTTGCTCATTTCTTTTCAAATGGACGGCACAGCCTTTGTTGAATGGGAATGTTTTAGTTCTATTACCCCCCTGGGTTTCATTTTTGCTCAGTTTCCGTGGCATTTCTTCTTTTTTTGGATCCTTTTCCCATTTTTTGAATTTTGCACTCAATTTTCAAAGCTAACGTTCATTTTCGACTTGTACCATTTCGCCTACAAGGCTTAAAAGGTACCATTTCGCCTACAAGGCTTAAAAGGTACCATTTTGCCTACAAGGCTAAAAGGTACCATTTCGCCTACAAGGCTTAAAAGTACCATTTCGCCTACAAGGCTAAAAAGTACCATTTCGCCTACAAGGCTAAAAAGTACCATTTCGCCAAAAAAAATTTGCTTCTCTTTTTTGGGGGAATCTTTCTCAATGTACAGACAGACACCCGCTCATCCATCCCGCAATTGCCAACCATCAGCAGGGTGGCCTACATTTAAAAAAAAATTAAAATGGAAATGAGCAACATTTGCTTAACCAACACTTTGTCCAATGGTCGGTTAAAATAAAATTTATTTAATTTAAAAATTTTTGTTAAAACAAAATATTTAAAAACGGCGGCTACCCATCAAAATGTCCAACCACCGAAGAAATTGGCATTTGCATAAATTGGCATCGGCGTGGAAACAATTGGTCTCTGGGAACTAAAAAATTCGCATCTTTTGCATATGGAAATCATCCATCAGCCAAAAAAGCGGAAAACAGCCCCAATATTTTTTTCGATCTTTAGATGCCTAAGGCATTTTCATATTTAAAATTTTTGGGTTAAAATTATCTGAACTTAAACGAGCTACGGCTTAATTATTCGGTATTCGGGGGGACCCGGGAGCTTTTTTTGGAGAGAATCCGGGGGGAGCGGATAACCGGGGTTTTCACTTTACCAAAATGACAGTAAAACTCTGTCAAAAATAGTTGACTTTTCCAATGATATTATTACATTTCGCTTTTTTTTCGTTTTTCCCCTTTAGCTTTTCAGCCATAACCTTTCGTGTCGACTCTTATACACATCTAGATGTGTATAAGAGACAGGGGATAATCCATTAATTGGGCAATTAATCAATCGATCGATTAAATGATAAATGGGGCAAATTCATTGTAGAAAAAGCATATAAAATGTAAAATAA
>MEIZ01000036.1:366153-376745 GCA_001723225.1 Globodera ellingtonae | reverse complement strand
CCCCCCCCCCCCCCCGGCCATTCGGGGGATGGCAAGTCGGGGGTCGGGGTACTTCGGGGGCGTCAAGTTGGAATCGGGGAAGAGGTAGGCCCAGCCCCCAAAAATTGTCGGAGAACAACACCAATAATTTATGTTTTCTGTCCATAAGCAAGCCAATTTTAAATGTTCCTAGCAGAAGTTGAAGTTGAATTATGTAAATAATCTCGAGATTTCCGCAAAATTAACCGAGAATCGATGGGTTAAATGTTTTTAATTAATACCCCCGGTAATCATAAACTATCATTTTTATTCGAAACTATATAGGTATTTGAAATTTAAAAAGGCAAAAATAAATTCATTTTAAAAAGAATCCACCATTTGACTACGGCTTCGGAAAACCACGCCCAAATCGTCGACCAAAGATTAAACAAGTGCCAAATTTTGAACTACTCGCCATTACAGTTCAACAAAGTTGGCCAAAAATTCATAGAGGGGCAGAAGTTCTCTTAAACCAAATACAAATGACCGTACAAATAATAGCGAATGAATTAAAAATTAAAAGGACCATCAAACAACTTAAAAAATCTAAAATTCCGACAGAACCTTTCTACCGCTTCAACTGGATATTTTCTAATTCACAAATCAAAGCGCTCAAAGAACTCAAAAATTATTTGGTGAAAAAATCAATTTAAAAAATATTTTGTTTACATATTTAGAAACTCCGTTGGCGCAAAAAGTTGTCGAAACTGCTGCGCAACGAAACACCCAAGCCGCGAAACACCCAAACCACGAAACACCCAAACCACAAACACCCAAACCACGAAACACCAAAACCACACACAAACCACGAAACACCCAAACCACACCCAAACTACGAAACACCCAAACCACGAAACACCCAAACCACACGCAAACCACGAAACACCCAAACCACGAACAAAGCGACTTTGATTGGCCTCCGGACAATCCGTCAGTGCCCATCCGTCAGAGGACAATCCGTCAGTGGACAATCCGTCAGAGGACAATACGTCAGAAAATTTTTCTTTTTAAAAAACATTTAATTCATTTTTTTGAGCAAAAATTGTGCCTACATGTTGGCGCGGGTTAAAAAACAATAAGCTTTCCCCTGTTATTCTATCCGGCTTTGTGTTATTCTCTAATTTTCAAAAATACAACCGTGTCAAAAACTGGTTTAAATCATCAATTTTCATTTTCTGTTGACGAATTTGTAAACCAGTGCATCAAATGACATATTTTTAGACAATTGTAGAATAAAAAATATTTCCCACAAATTTTAACCAAAAGGGTCTCCGCTACAGTTTTTTGGCCTACTTAATTTGCTAGCAACTTTATTCACTTTGGGTTCCGGCGCAAAATTTGTGCGGATTCGTGATCAGCTCGATGAGAGGAATTGTTTGGTAGTATGTTCATTCGGATCTGGATATGTTTTTTAACCCTCGCCAACATTAGGCACGATTTTTCCTCCAAATAAATGGTTTAAATCGTGGTTTAAAAAGAAAAATTTTCTGACGGATTGTCCTCTGACGGATTGTCCACTGACGGATTGTCCTTCACTGACGGATTTCTGACGGATTGGGCACTGACGGATTGTCCTCTGACGGATTGTCCTTCACTGACGGATTGTCCTCTGACGGATTGGGCACTGACGGATTGTCCTCTGACGGATTGTCCGGAGGCCCAATTTACCACCGCGCCACACAAGCCCATTGTTTCCCATCTTCAATCCAAAATGACATGGGAAAGAAATTTATGTATTTATTGGTTCGACCCCCCCCCATTTCGGCCCCTAACGCAAACCCAGGCATGGCATATGTTATATTTTTTGAAGCCCACACTTTGGCGCATTTTCTACCACAAATTCAGCTGAATGGCCCACGCAAAAATTTTCAGCATGCAACTTGGGGCAAAAAAATGTTCCCCCAACTCAACTTCCCATTTAGACACAAAGTCGAACCCGGACCGGTCCTGTGAAGTAACATTTTTTGTAGCCCATCATGTCCTCAACTTAAGATATTCCAACCCCAACCCGCTCCGAGCAAAATCCATCGTGTTTACGAACTTCTCCCAAAACAGCCATTTTTTGCGCCATTTTGACCTTTTGTTATTCGTACAAAATCATTTTTAATCTTTTGTTTTTTGTTCTTCAGTGGATAAGTAAGTGCAAGGGCAATGATTATTTTACGACTTTTTTTAGTCAATTGTACCTCAGTAACGAGAGGTTTCCAATATGAGCCGGCAATTTTTTAAAATCTATTTAAAACTTTTTAAATTATTTTTTTTTTATAAAAATGAGGGTAGGACAAGACCGGTTTTAAAAACCCGGATTTGGTGACCGGGTTTATTTTTGTACCCATTAACCGGTGGTTTTGATACGACCCGGTTTATTATGGCAATTTTCAAGAATTTGATAAAACCCGATTTTAAAAGCCTAACCGAAAACCGTGTTTGTCCTACCCTAATAAAAATGGTATATTTATTTTTATATTATTTTTGAGGTTAAAAAACGTAAAGAAGCGATTTGGAGCGATTAAAGTCATATTTGCAGATTTTCAAAGCTAACTTGCAGCATCAACTTGTGGACACCTTCGAAAGTTTATTTTTTATTGTGTACCAATCTGCTACTGAACCACAACCTGTGCATTGTTAGTTCTACATTTGTCCTCAACAACAGATTGATGATGATTCCAATTATTAAGCAGAAAATTGGTTAATTAACATTATTTCTCCTAATATATGTTCTAAAGTTAAATATACCTTTTAAATTAATTTCAAATGCTAATGTAAGGATTTGTGTGTTCCGCTGGTTGGAAGCGAACGGTTAAAACGCCTATGGCGGGGGCAAAAGATCACCCATAAAGAAGGAGGCAATTGGGACGCCCCGGTAGCTCAGTTGGAAGAGCTGCCCACGGATTGGGTGGAGGACGTGGGTTCGAGTCCCACCCGGGGCTAACATTTTGCCTATTCNGCCCCGGTAGCTCAGTTGGAAGAGCTGCCCACGGATTGGGTGGAGGACGTGGGTTCGAGTCCCACCCGGGGCTAACATTTTGCCTATTCTTTACTCTACTTTTAAAATAATTGAATATTTCATATGTTTATGTGCGAGCAGAACATCATAATAAGGTTCTACTTGGCTGTTTGAATAAAAGATAAAGCTGGCAATGAAAGGACCCAAAAAATCAATTGGTCAAATAGATTTTCAGAAATTTAGACCATTGTTTTCTAAAAACCCATTTATTCCGAACAGAAAATTGAAAAACTTTTGANTTTTCAGAAATTTAGACCATTGTTTTCTAAAAACCCATTTATTCCGAACAGAAAATTGAAAAACTTTTGATTTTTGATCCCTTTTAGAATGTACCAGCCTAGTTTTATTTAATAATCTATTCCAAAATTAGTATATTAGTGATTTTCGAATTGCCTGAGCGAGAGTACAATTTGGCGATGTTTAACTGCAAACATTGGGCAGCCAGTTTTTATCCTAAAAGTAAGAAAAGATATATTTTGAAAAAATTATTTAATAAAATTATTTTTTTTAGTTCTCAACAAATCGAGATTCTTCACAAAAATGTGCAAGTGTCATTCAACCAACCATACTGCAACTTCCATCGAGGGTAAGCTCGTATGAAATCATGTAACAACTTTTTAAAACCAAAAGTTTTTAGTTCATAAAAATGATGATTTTGTCGCCATGGTCGCATTTACTTGCATGGCCTGTCATCAGAATATGTGCCGAACTTTCGAATATTCAGAGCGTGGGCGTGAGTGGAAGTATACTTTCTTAACTGAAATTTTTTAACCGGATTAATAATTTTATTAATTTATTTTTTAAGGTCTGGCGTTTTTGAACAGAAAAGCAGAGCCAATTATTACGCCGATTTAAACACCGGCATGCACCTGATTATGGAGGTGTATGCTCGTATGCCGGACGAGTAAAGTTATCGATTTGCACGATACAATGCAGCACATTGGTGCAAAGATTTTTTTGATCAAGGTAGGTAATAGAAGCCCGCATTTGCTTCAAACAATTTTAACAAAAAAGTGATTTAAAATCCATCGGCGCATCCACACGGGCGGCGAAAATCTATTTAAAAAATACAATTAACTTTCTGTAATGCGCGAAACAATATTTCTTTTAATGATTTAAAATCTTACAGAAATTTCTTCTATTTAGTGTGCTCACGCAACGTGCATTGAATTGATCGCTGTTCTTCAGTTGTGTTAAAAGTGTGTCGGAAAGTCGGATTTTTTTTTTCATTAAATCCATTTAAAAAAATTTTACGATTTTGTTTGCTTTTCATTTTGGTTTCGAATGCATTTATTCTTCGTTCTAGATTTAATAAAAAACTTGGGACCCCAATACCTTTGGCAAGCTGCATTTAATAGAATTTGAATTGTCGAAGGGTAAGATCTGACAATTAATATCACTAAAAGTTTAATTGAGTTCAGCATAATAATTATTTTAACTTCGGTTGGTCGCCTCTTATAAAGTGTTGAAATATGAAAAAAACAATTACTATATAATTGTAGAAGTTTGCTAGATACGAGTAGACAACAAATACATAGTATGTATGTATATGATGGGCATTGTAATGATTTTTATTTCAAAGGATTTGTTGAAATTTACTTTTTAATTTCATTAAATAATTGGTCGTAATTAAGTTTAAAATTTCTTAAGATTATTTATACTTAATAATTAGGGAACGGATTTTTATGTTTTTACATATTTTGTATGCTTATATGTTATGAGAAATACGGCCCAAAAATAGTCTTTTCGCGTAGGTTTGAGCTTTTTTGGTCAAGTTTAAAAAAACATATTTTGCATATTTTGGGCATATTTTGCATATTTCGAGCATATTTTGGCATTTTTGACCAAAAATTTGAAAAAATGCACCCAAAATCGTAGGTTTTTGGCTGTTTTTGAAAAATAATTCATCTTTTCAACGATAACTTTTAGTTATTTTCGAAAAACGCTTGAAGAATTGAACATTTTCATAAAAATAGGGGAAAAATCGCGGCGCTGAAATGGCGAAGCGCTCGAGTGGCTGGCGCGGAGATGGCCATTTAGCGATGAATTGGCCTGACAGTTAAAACCACCGTCCATTTTTTCGATCTTTTTCAACTATCCAAAAATGATAAAATAATATGCGAAAAGGCTTTAAATCTATTTATTAGCGTAAAAGAAGAAAAAAAAATTAAGTTTTAAGCATATTAGGGTACTAAAAGTGCCATTTTTCGGTGCATATTTCGGCATTTTTGGCATATTTTGGTGCATATTTTAGCTTTTTTTGGAGCATATATATGCGATATTTGGCTATTTTTGGAGCATATCGATCCGATCCCTATTAATAATAAATAGGGCTTTTATTTGTATTTCAATTATTGATTATCCAAACATTTTCTGGCCAATCCCGAAGACTCACTTTACAAAAAATCAATGCAATGGCACTTAAAATTTCGGAATTTATTTTATTGGCTGCTCACTCACAATAAATTTAATATTGATCAAATTTGAATCAAAATTCAAATAATCATTTCATTTTAGTCCAAAAAATCCTAAATTTTGGCTCGTAACACCGACCAATTTTGAGCTTTTGAAGTCATGATCGGCTTATTTAGCATAATGTTAAAAATTCATTTTTACATTTATTTTTATAAATTTAGCTGAATTGTTCACTCAAAGAACAAGTTGCTCGACTCCACTGTTCCAAAATATTTTAATAATTATAATTATTTTAAAATTTAATAAAAATTATATTTTAAAAAATTTCCGTTATTTTGGGCTTTTCGTTATTTTTTGACCTTTTCATTTTGCCAAATATTTTAAAATTGCCCAATCGCAAAAGATAAATTTTGGACAAATCATCTTTTGAAGAATGTTAAATTATCAATAATATGGCATTTATTTAAAATATAAATAATTCTTACAAAGGGAAATAGTTTACACCATAGGTCAGAATGCCCAACAAGTCCCGATCAAGCCCGAAGATTTTTATATGAGTTTAAATATTGTATTTAAATTGGACTGCTGATTTTTTTTAATTTGAAAACAATCAGTTTTTTAAAATTTCTCCTTTTAAGAGTCTGATCGGTCAAATTTGATCCTTAACAATGGCCATGGTGAATCAATAAGGTGAGAGGTTGGGCACAGCACTTTTTGCTCATCCCCTCTTGATGGATGTATTAAATGGGTAAATATTATTAACATTATTTTAGTAAAATTTAATTTAAAAGTATGCCGAACGTGGTCAACAAGGTGTGTATAACCAAATTTATGGGCAAAAATATAAAAATAAACATAAATTTAAAAAAGATAAATGTTAGGTTGACCAACTCATTCAACAGCATCGACCGATACCAATACATGTTGAAAAAGTGGAGAAGGAAGATAGGGGCAGTGCAACAACTAAAAATAAATAACTAATTAATTTTCAAAAAGGAATCTGACTAATTTAATAAATGTTAATTTTAGGAAGCGCCAAAGATCAATTGCTCCAACAATTGGATTTGAATACGCTTGAAGCAATGCTGCCATCTACATCGACTGTTGATGAACAAGTGCCTCCGAGAAATTATTTGTTTAAGGACTTGTTATTTTATAATTACTAAGTTTTTTAATTTTTATAAATTTTTATTTCAAGCGCTAAACCAGCATCCAATGTGCTTTGACAACAAATGCCGTTATGGTAAACCGCTTTTCTGGACATGGTTGCACAGGAGAGGGATAAAATCGGAGTAAATTTTAATAAATTTTTTCTATTACAATTTTGCAATTTTTTTACTTTAAAYTTTAAATGGGATCAAGAATATAATTTATTCAATAAGCACTAAAATAAAAATGTTCAGATATCAGGAGCCGGCTGAAATGATTGATCGCTATGCCCAGCTTGGTGATGGTGAACGAAAGCGTTTGGAACTTGAAGAAGACCGAATTTTGGCCGTCTTACTACATAATATGCCCGGGATAGTAAGCAAAAAATGAAATAAACATTTATAAATGTTTATTTCAATTTGTATGTTTTAATTTAATATTTAAACATCAAATATTTATCATTTTGATTTCAGATGCATCTTTCCCATGCGCCGGTGAAAAATTCAGCAAAAAATTCGTCGACTTCTTAGAAAGTCACACATTGGATTAATTTATTCGAAGCAAATCAGTTGTTTTGATTAAAAAGAAATATAAAAGTATGGTTTTGCCTGCTGGTTTAAGACCAATAACTAATCAACAAGCGGAAAAGATACTCTTGCCACTACACAAATAAACACTCTTTATCGTAAAGTTTTTTTAGCTAATGAGAATGTTAAATATTATACAGAGTCAGATAATAAGGCTTATTTCGGTGAACCATGCATCTTGATTATAAGCCAGAAAATTTGGTGTATGTTGAAGAAAAAAATAGTAAAGTTTTGAAAGTGATTGACTTTGACGGAACGCATTTGCTTCCGCAATTAAAAGGCAAAAAAGGAATGCTTGCAAATGCTGTAAAGGACAATTTGAAGATTTTGACCGGCACTAACCGATATAATCCGCCAGAATTTTATGCAGAACGCTTCAACAAACGGGTCAAATTCACTAATAATAATTTTATTCTTTTTAAGGATAAAAGTTCGATTTAAATTTGCTTGGTCCCCAGACTGAAGTGATTTTATAATTTTGAAAAACATTTTAAAATTTTAGTTATCAACGAAAACGGATATTTGGGCCGTCGGATGATGCTTTATGAAACTTTGTTTTTGCAAAATAAATATAAATTTTATGAAGAAATGGAAAGCGATGCAAAGGTATTTTTGCGGGCAAATTCGGGATGAAAATTTAAACATTTTCAGAAATTTTACAAATTATTATATTACGTCAACCAAGACAAAAAATTACACCAAATATATTCATCATCCGATAAACTATTCCACTGAATGGCTCACAGAATTTAATGTGAAAATGTTGTTTTGGATTTTCGGAATATGGAAAGATTTTCCACGAACCGGGCGTTTTGCTAACGGTACTTTAAACATTCAACAAAAAGCCGAGTTTTGCTGTCAGATATGTACAATTTAAAACTAGCGAATTTGGCATTCATTATTCAAAAAAACACATTCAGAAAACCTTTAAAAGTTTAAGAAAATTTTTAAAACTTTCCGAGTCCCGACATTTTTGGGCTGGGAATTCCGAGTTCAGACCTCCGAAATTTTTTGAGGTCGTCGGCTCCCATTCCTGGTTTGGAGGCAGCCACCAACGGCAAAATACCGAAACATTTCGTGCTTGCTTTCTAATAAATCGCGGATTTTCGAAACGACCTAGTGGTAGATATCGAAATTTAAATATAGAGAAATGCATTGATTTTGGATTAAATTGTTTGAAACTTCTTGTTTAAGCATAAAAGGGTTCGCTTTGCCAGGAATAAGTTTCAATAAAATTAGGCAATTTTAAGTGACAAATTTAAAAAACTTCTTTTATTTTAAATATTGGTGGAAACAAAGTCTGGCATTGGGCTATTTATAAAAATTTTATATTGAATAACATTTTTAATAGTGCTACACTGTAACTTACGCCCCAATAGATTTGCTGGCTTAGCCTAATTTAGAGAGATTCTAGCTGACGTCTCTTTTAAGTGTATGCGCATGTGATTGGTGACTGAATTGATTCAATATATTCACATTCAATTGAGTGGTATGCTTCATTGTATATTTCATGAATAAAATTATAATCCAAATACATAAAGCTTCGCTAAAATTACGAATTTTCTTTTGTTAGTAGGAGGAAAAAATAAAAAAGTTCCAATAAATTGGTTATCAGATGCCGCCCGCATGGGTAAACGCGGAAATTGCATAAAATGGCAGTTCGTTGGTCTTAATTAAAAATTGCTAGAAATGTTTTTTGCATTAATTTTAGAAAAAATAGTTTGTGTGCGACGAATTTTTTGCGGAATGCTTTCTTTTCCAAAACTCATTTTTTTGGCACTCATTTTGCAAATGCTCGTCCAATGTTTGGATGCCGACCCTAAAAAAACAATTGGGCTTTCTTTTCACAAGCGAGTCGAACGTGAAGGACTACGGCTGTCCGGTGAAGGATAACTTTTTACGCTTTTTCATTGTCGGCGACATCGGCGGCGAGGAGTACAAGCTAATCAATGACCAACAACAACAGTGCACGGTGGATAGTGGAGGTAACGTTTCATGCCTCTGGACGTGAATGTGGGGTAGAGCAAAAGCGGTTTTAAACCGGGGGTAATTTTTCAACCTCTTTTTTGGAAAAAAATTCGTAATTTTTGGACCTATTTTTTAGCAAAATTGTTAAAATCTTAAAATTTTTTCCCCGGCTGGGACTCCTCCCATTCCTAAAAACATGAAAAAATAACCTATTTTTAAAATGCTTACAAATCTCTCAACAAAAAAGGCGAAAATCACTCCCTAAAAATTGATTTTTTAGATCCCCCCAAGGCAAACCCTAAGACACTTACTGCTTCTTTCAGAAGGTACGGTAGCTGTCCACTCCTGTACGGAAGAGGAGGTGAAGCATCGGCCCACAAAGGCACAAGAAGAAGTGGCAAAAGCGATGGCTTTGCTTTCAAAACGGGGATTTAAAGCCAATTTTTTGCTGAACACAGGAGACAATTTCTATGAGACTGGTGTGACTTTTGATGATGCTATCACACGATTTACTGAGGTAATCAACTGATTCAAATCATTCTCTCAATAATTACAAAAAAAAAATTTTTTTGTCCACAATAAGATGTTCAAATATTTTTAGAATTTTGTTAAAATCTACCATCATCTCAGCCTTAATGTTCCATGGTATACAATCGCTGGAAATAATGACTGGGAAAGCAAAGATGGAATTCAACCTCAAATTGAACTGCTTGATGGCAAATGGTAAGTGAATTAGAGCGTTGATCATCGGCATTGTTAGAGAATTCACCAATGGCAAATCACTTCACTGCTACCGGTTTATGATCAAAGATGGGCAAAATTTTCGTTTTGTAAATTTCGCAAAAAATTTCGTTAAGAACATTTGATTTTTGTCCATCTTTTATCAAAATCTAATTGAAAATTCAAAAAAATGCGAATGTTTCTCAAAATTAGGACCTTTCCCGCCCAACATTATGTGGTGCATTATAACGTTGGAAAAGACAGTACCCAAATTCAAGTCCGTTTTATTATGATCGATACTACGGTACTTTGTGGGAATGGCACTAGAGATTTCCGGCGCCCGAGAAAAACGCCTGAGGACCACAAAAAATATGCAAACAAGATAACGGAAGCCAAAAAACAGTTCACCTGGTTGCAAAAAGAACTGAGGGAGGCAAATCGAAGGTTTTTAAATATAAAAAAAAAGTTTTATCATATAAAACCCAATTTATTTAAATGGATGGTCCAATGAGCGACTTTTCCTGGCATTAAATGAAAACGCCTGAAACCGGGTCGTTTAGGGGCTGTCTCTTATACACATCTAGATGTGTATAAGAGACAGCATAAAAACATACATATTTTGGGTTTTTTAGCACATATAAATCCGGGCCCTAATGATAAGCATCGAAATACGCCTAAAAGTAAGCGTGACACTTGTCACAATTTTATTTGAAATATTTTATATTTTA
>MEIZ01000036.1:353416-366103 GCA_001723225.1 Globodera ellingtonae | reverse complement strand
GGATGCTATTTCTGGGCTTCTCTGCAAAAAAAAGGCTGTCTCTTATACACATCTAGATGTGTATAAGAGACAGCAATAGGCCATGTTGTGGCGATGTTTTTAAATTCATTAACATTATAATATGACAGAAATCATAAATTTTCTGATATCGACTAAATTGAAGGCGTGTGCACTTTTTGTTTGTGGTTGGCCATCATGGAATGCACCTTGTCCCCCCCGCGCCACGTTCGTTTACCTGCGCACCGAAACTGCACAGACTGATGAAGCAATTCAAAGTGCAGGCCTATTTTTCGGGACATCAGCACAACTTGAAGTACATCGACTTGGACAAAAGGAACGACTTGGACGATTTGGACAAAATGGAAGCCGGAGTCAAATTCATTACGTCCGGCGCGGGTTCTCGGATGGAAGCCACCCCCTGGTGGGAATGGACTCGAGGATCCAAGTTTCATAAAATTTCGGTGAGTTTAGGCAAATAAATAGTAGTGATTTATCTATCATTTTACTTTAACTATTTCTTAGGATATTGCGCAATAATTCGTATTGTTTGGAATATGTTGTTAATTTATTAGATATTCATTAGAAATTTTAGCGTATATTATTTTTCTAAACTCTTTTACTATTTGGCGTGTAAATAAATTTTTTTTGAATTTTTCAGATATCCGAAGATTCTTGAAGTATCAAAGATAAAAGGTGAAGAAACCCATCGAGGCGTTCGCGACGGAGGAGCATTTATTGGAGTTGAAATTAATGCCAAAGAAGGGAAAGCCAAATTTAACTTTTATGCGGCCGGAAGGCTTTATCACGACGATAAGACATCCACGAAGGTGGAGGAGCCGCATCAATTTCAGGAAACATTTGAAATAAAGGCCAGAGACGTTAAAAAAATGGGTACAATTAAATCAAAAATTTATAAACGAATTACTGGGCTTGAAATTGATAATAAGAAAATTTTTACTAAGCATTTTTTGTTTAACTTTATATGTAGTAATAATAATATTAAGAAAACTTTTACTTCCGATTTAATGCTTTGGGTTTTCTTCAAATTATTTTAAAGATGAAAATGACAATATTTGTGACGAATTTTTGGCGCTGCAGCAATTGGTGGACGATAATGAGCACTTCAAAAGGGATAATGATAATGAGCGAATGCAAGATCTTTTGGGTGCATATTTTTGCAAAGATTTGAGGGACAGTGAACAGCAAAAAGAATCCGGCAAATATTTCCAAAATAAAAAGTCCGGCTTTGTTTGGAGAAAAGTAAACGCAAATTCGAAATTTGAAGTCTATGAAGAGGAAGCATTTGATGATTTACGACAAAAATTCAAAATTAGCTACCGAGACTTGGCGGTATATTAAAAATAATTGGAAAAACTCAATAATTTTTAAGGAATCATTTTTATCCGACGATTTGATAGAGCAAAATACGCTTGGCAAAAGAGCTTTTCGTACAATGGACAAGAAATTTCTGCTAAAAACCATTTCCGGTGACGGCAATGTGCGCACGTTTATGAAAACGTTGCCAAATCCTTTGGGTGGAAAGGGAAAACAGTCGTCTTCGGACAGGATTTTGTTGGTTTTACGGCCGGTTACTGAGGTAAAACAAAATTTTAAAAATTAATTAAATCAACAAATGTTTTTTGATCGGAATAGGTCCACCCGCCGCCTTTCATACCTTCTTTAAAGTTCAAAATTTGCTGTTTTAGGGAAACGATCAAAAGGATAGCGAATTGTTTGCTGTAATCGGAGGGGCCAACAACGGAAAAGCAAAGTGATTGAATCAATGAGGCAGATTTCTATTATCTTTTGTGGGAATTTTCTTTAGCCCGGACGGATCTGGATCCAGACCTGGATTTTTCTGGACTCCAGAGTAAAAATCCAAATTGGGATCCAGGTCCGTCTGAATATCCAGAAACCCTGGATTTTTAATCCAAGGTAAATCCAGATCCAGTTCATTCCAAAATCCAGATCCAGGATTTTCAAAATTCCGGGCTTGAATTTGCTGTCATTATGTTAGGTGGGCTTTTTGAGAATTCTTTTACCATTTTATGGCATTGAAATGATATGCATTTTTCATAAAGTTGCTGTTGCGAAACGCTCGAAATTTGGAATTTGAGTTGAAGAAATGCTTTCAAATCTAGATGTAAATATAAACAGAATTGTTTAGGCATTTGACTATAATTAGTGAAACCATTTTATTTAAATACAAATAATCGATCAATTTAGAGGTTACTTATCATTTTGTCATTGCTCCTTCGTCACTGAGTTTTAAAAGCTGACAAAAGGTCCTTTAGGTGCTTTTCGGGGCCGTAGAAACGATCGTCCAATCAATGAAACACCATTCAGTAAAAATCGTTTAGCAGTTCCGTGTTTTTTGAAGCTTTTAAGGAATGGATCGGCGGTGCCGATAGGCGCCGCCGGGGAATTTAGAAAACCGTAAATTCAGACCGGTCTGAATTTATTCGAATTCTTTTTATTCCAATACTTCATCAAGGTGATTTTGATTTATTACACAAAATTTTTTTATTTGGGCAATAAAAAGCAATTGCCCTAACAAAAAATCTTATTCACAATAAAAAAGACGAGCTATCATCAAAAAGGCAGCTGCCGCTTGTTGTTGTTGATAAAAGTAAGATAATTTAGAGGGGAAAAACAAAAAAAAAAGAAATTTAATCTTAGACTTAAATTAAAAGAAAAATAATCAATATGTTTTAAAACTAAACCCCGCTGGGGACGGACGCATGACAAGTTAAACAAACCAAAACAAAACAAAATTCTTTTTTGCTTTAACTTGCCCCGGGAATGAACATACACAATCACCCGGAGGCGTTGTGCCGTTAAAGTAATGAACGACACACACAAAAAATTCTTGTCGTCGTCGGAATCGGGGAAAAATCGCTGGAATAAATCTTCCAAAATTCATACCGTCAATGGCTCTGGGGGCCACCCCGAAGGGGGGGGGGGCAGGGGAAGAGTCTTTTGTGTCATCTTCATCTCACCATCATCCTTCGACGACAAAATGCCTTTGTGTTGATGGCATTAAATTCTGGGGAGGGGGGGGGAGTTTTTTGATAGGGAAATTCGAACGCTGAAGAGCGTTTAAGAAGCCCCTTCAAAAGACGCTCCACCATGCGTAGTCGACATTATCGCCGTATTGTAGCCGATCCTGCAAAATATTGCAAATATAAAGCTTGAAAATATAAAAAAATTTTATCAATATAAAAAAGTACGATGGGCCGGATGATATTTAATTACAGAAAAATTAGAAATTCATTTAATTTTTTAGTATTAAGCCAAAAAAGAATTAATAAAAAGTTGAAAAATTCTTATTATTTTTACATTTCTTTCTTCCACGGAGCAGAAGTGCCAAGGAAGAGGCCCGGAAAGCAGCTCGATGAGCAAATAGCACCACGCTTCGATGTCGTCTTTTGATGTTGTTGTTATGCGTGTATGGGCGGCCAGCGAAGCGTACTTTGGGGTGCCCTTGAAACGCGGTAAGCTACGTTGCTTGCGCGGGAGTCCCTGTAAAAAGAAGAAAAACTATTTTTTTCTGATAAATAAATGATTAAATTAATTTATTTATTTTAGGGTTTGCAAAAATTTGCATTTAAAAAAAAATTTAATAAATTAAATTTTACTTACATTTTCGATGAAGCTCTCCGCCAATCCAAAATCAATGATCACAATTTTCTGCAGATCCCATCTTCGAGTACAAAAATTGCCAAGTTTAATGTCATTGTGGACATATTCAATTTTGTGGAGCGCGCGCAGCGCATGCAGCATCTGGAGGCCAACGGACAGTGCTGTGCCAATCGTGAAACAGCCCAATGCATTGCGAATGTGGTAGCCAATTCCCTGTCCTACGACGGACATGCTTAATACAAAAATTAAAATTTATTTTTTATTCATAAATCACTTATAATTATTATATTTAATCTTAATCACTTATAAATTATAAGACTTACGCAAGGTAACGAAACTCCTGGAGCTGCCCGCTTTCCGGGTCCAATCGTGAAGCCAATCCACTTTCAAAGCCGCAACAAAAGAAATTTTGTTCCCATCGCTTAATGCGTGGGAGCATGTAAAACAGGGTGAATTTTGTGAAAAAGTATGCAAGACCACAGCCTTACTACAAGTATTTGTGGTTTTACTACCGATTTTCTTACGAAAATCGAAAGAGAAAATTCTTAGAAATTTTGTCGAAAGAGAAATTGTATATTTTTTGAAACACTTTACAACATTTTACGTGTGCAAGGCAACTGTTATTCTTGGCTTATTGATCTCCCGTCACCAAAAATCCGTTGGAGGTCACACCCTCTCCATGTAATTGGCATTTTTTTAGACTCTTTAGTAGAGCCCGGACTTGAGGACCGATCGAGATTTCGACGGGCCGTGCTCTACTCTTTGACTAAATTTTACAAAATCATTGGAACGGAGCCCGGCGATACCAATGCCAATAAGCACGGACGGGAAAATTTAGAAACTAAAATTCAAATAAAAATATTCAAAAAACATTTTTGCTTTCTCATTCCTAAAAAACTTCAAAAAGTTACCGTATATTTTAAAATTTGGTTGCAAAACTTATAATGAATTGAGTCAAAAATTCCTCGGCGGCGCCTATCGGCACCGCCCGCCGACCCCTCACTCCTGTCTCTTATACACATCTAGATGTGTATAAGAGACAGGGCTATCACAGTGAAATTTTGGGGTTTTTTTCTGTTGCTGGCTGATGAGCAAGCAAAAAGCAAATCAATTACGCCCNCCCCCCCCCCCCGGCAGACACAAAAATCTCGAATCTCGACTGTTCCGGCTCGAGATTTTTCGAGACGCGAGATTTTTCGAGAATCTCGACCTCGAGATCTCGCTCGACGAAAATGAGCTTCACGAGATTTTTCAAAGAGATTTTCGAGAATCTCGACTCGAGATCTCGCTCGAAGCTCAAGTCCGGGCTCTAGTTTTAATACTTTCTACTCGAAATTTTTGTTATTGTGCGAAGGAAATTGACTTTTTATTCACCAAAAAAATGCCCTTGATCCAATTTATAATATTATTGTTTTTAATAAATTTTTGAAAATTCAAGGATATGATGATTAGAGACGAGATTTTTAGGAACTAAAAAAACTCGAAAAAGGGGCATATAATAGGGACTAAAAACTCCCAAAATAGGGACTAAACAGCTCAAAAAGTAGCAAAATAGGGACTAAAAACGCAAAAACGGCGAAATAGGGATTTATTCTCAAAAAGGCCGAAATATGGATTTTATGGACTAAAAAGTCGCTTTAATTCAAAAATTTTTCAAAATGGATGCTATTTCTGGGCTTCTCTGCAAAAAAAAGGTTAAACCCTAAATGATGTCGAATTAATGAAAGGCAAATAAATTTAAAAAATATATATTTTTCTCCACTTTCGAAAAGTCTCTTTCGTTTCGATTTCGATAATTTCGAGGTTTTTCTTTCGGTTTTTTACGAAAATCGAAATAAAAAAATTTCGATTTCGAAAAATTTCTCTTTCGACGCAACCCTGCTAATTATCACACACCATACACATTTTTAATTCGTTTGGTTTTTTCATTTTATTCTAATTATTTTTCGTACTGATTCCAGTGTAAATGAATGGACACTTTTGTCAAGTTGATTCCCCCCCCCCTTGTGCCTCCGTTAGGCTTTTTCTCAAATTTCATTTCGGGGGCGTGGCTTCAGCCCCTAATGCCCCCCCCCCCTTGTTCCGGCCCTGCCCGCCAGCAGTGCAAATTCACTTGTTGAGGTACACAAATAAATCCATTTTAAAAGAATTTATAAATGTAGAAAAGCGTACAAAAGAAAACCATGGACCACATTATTCGCAAATGGATTACAGAAGTGTGGTGACGATGACAGAAATGAGACAATTTCGGAGTTAGGATTTAATAAGAGAATTAATTCTTTGAATTGTTGCGAAATACTTTCAAATAAAGGAAAGTGGACAAATAATAAGTTAATCTAGTCTAAAATTAAACAACATACAAACAGTAATATGACTAAATATTAGAGCTGCCAGAAAGTATTAGGCCTCGACTCGAAAAAATCCCTGGGTTTTTGGGTCCAAGCAGCTCTAGTAAACATATAATGCACAACACCATCCTACTCTCAGAATAGCTAAACAAATCGTAAATTTTAATCATTCGAAAGTAAAATATGCTAAGAATAACAAGCTTTAGATATCAAAATACGAAAATTTATGCCTTTTAGCGGTTGTAATCACCACTTGGCTTATAATTTCTCATAGCAGACTGAAAACCTTCGAATGATATAAAAATGACAAATTTTTTAAATAAAAAAGTGTTCTAAACACGACGGAACGCAAGCATCAGCATTTATCAAGCGCAATAAGGCCAGAAAAACTGAAATTTACAAATTTATTGTTCGCATTAAATTTAATATGCATTTATTTACCTGAGACTAGGGTAGGACAGTACCGGTTAAACGGTTACGAAACCGGTTACGAAAACCGGGTATTTTGGGAAATTAACCGGTTACGAAAACCGGGTCTTCAAAATCCCGGTTAACCGAAAACCGGGTACCCAAACCGGCGGTTTAAGCACCCCTTGTTATTGGACTTTTTTGGTTAATTTAAATGAATTTTTATTTAATGCAAGTGTGGCTCAGTGGTTAAGCGCTAACTTATTCATCGGAGTTTCTACTCCCTGATTGGAAGTAAAAATTTTTATTTTTTTAATTTAATAATAATAAGTACTCCTTTTTACAAAAAAAAAGATCACTCAGAAACCTTATAAATGGTGATTTTTTTTGTTGAAATTTTAGGCACATTTTCCTAAGTGAATTCACTAAACCTTTATTTTTTCCCGGAGGTAGACCTCTCACATTCTTAAAAAGCTTCAAAAARTTACCGTACTTTTAAACTTTTGGTTGCAAATCTCTTAACAAATTTAGTCAATAATTCAAAAATTTTCTCGGCGGCGCCTATCGGCACCGCCGACCCCCAAACTTGTATTCCTGATCAACTTTCTTAACAAAAAAAATGCAAAAAAAAAAAACTCAAAAATGCATTCATAAATTAAAAATTTATTGGTTCCGAATTCTTAATCTCGACTCTCACCCAAAATTAAAGCCTCGATTCTACTGCTCGAATATTTTATTTAAAGTTTACAAAAATTACTTAGTAAATTAATTAAATTAAAATATCTTTATTATTTTGTAGGAAAAATATTTCAACGTTTTTCAGAACTGAACAGATCCAAAAAAAGTTGGAACAGTAAAACACTGGTCATAAACCGAAAAAACCGGTCGGTTAACCGGTCAAAAGTTCTAAACCGGTTACGAAAACCGGGTCTTTGAAAACCCGGTTAACCGAAAACCGGGGGTACCGGTTTTTAACCGGTACTGTCCTACCCTACCTGAGACCATTTCGAATTTCCATATTTCGCGATTCCGACGGAAACTTTGCATTTTTCACCATTGAAGCATTGAATTTTGTCACACTGAGTTTGTTTGAGAGTGATTAAATTCAGATAATGAAATTGCAAAAAACCCCTGGGCCTCCTTCCATGATGATGTTTGTCGATTCGTCGTACGCCTTACCCGAATGTACGCATTGTGGGAAGCCTAAGGCCATAAATTAAATTATTTTTAAAAAAAAGTTCAAATAACCTCCGAGTACTTGTGCATACGGACGGTTGCCAAGCTTTGACACGGAAATTCGAACATGACAATAGAACCCGTCGACCTCAGCACACTTTACCAAATTGCACTGCATTTTAAGAAATAATAATTAGTATTTTTTAAAATTCTGTTCCCAAACTAGGGTTGGAGCCGGGGGGGGGGGATCCCCGGTCAACCCGGGGACGGGGATACCGGGGATGGACAAACCGGGGATCCCCGTTTTCGGGGATGAGCAAACCGGGGAACGGGGACGAGGACGGGGATGAGAATGGCGCCGGGGATCCCCGGTTTTCCACGTCCCACCCGGCTCCAACCCTATCCCAAACATTGCCCACTTACACCCGGACCGTCTTTTTTGATGTGCGAGTTTCCGTCCGGGTCCGTGTTGTGACTTAGTTGATATTGGTCCATTATGCATTTTGGATATTCAAAGTGTTCGAACATCCCGTTGCCCAAGCTGGCCATGCCAGTTCGGATTGCGCAAGCGGAGCCATTTGAACATTTGATCAGAGAACACTGAGTTTTAAAGATTTAAAAAAAAGTTATTTTTTGAATGATCATTATCTAAAATTTAGTTTAATAACTGAATAAAAGCAATAAAATTTACCCCATCCGTTACATTATGATAAACAATCAGCTTGTCCTCATGTTTTTTGTTCAGTTTATGGCCTAAGAAATACAACACTTAAATGCAAATTTTAATAAATAAAAATTATCACCAGTTCCAGACACCACCGATGTTTCATTTGATCTTTTTCATTCATCAAAATTTCCTTTCCAATTTCTGATCAAAATTTATGTAAGTTACATACTATTAGAAATTTTTATCAAAATTTAAAACCTTTCAAATGGCGGCTATCGTTGAAAGTTGGAATGCGTGGATGTATATTAAAAGAATAATTTAGTGGAATTTGTGAATAATTCGGCACTTGAAACGTGTTGGTTGTACCCTGTCTCTTATACACATCTAGATGTGTATAAGAGACAGCCCTATGGTTTTGCCAACTTTGAGAAGCTGTATCTCAGCTCATAGTTGTTGACGCAGCTTAAAAATGAAACCATTCGATTTCTCTCAACGAAAGGAATCGAATGGTATATCATTTATATGCAAAATCGGTTAGGTCAGTATTCTTAAGTTTTTCCTAATATTGTAAATTCAAAATTATTTCCTAATTTACTTGAATTTTGTATTTTAGTATAATTTTGCACGCCGTTATTGCTCTGATCTGTTGGTGGTATTGCGCCCTGCGTTAGTTGACCTTGCTTAACAAAAACAATTTTCTGACATTTAAAAAAAAAATTTAAGACCAGGGCCAACACGCCGAGCCCGACACCGGTAAGAACCCTTCCGAACTTTGATGATACAGTGCGTATATTCGTGTCCGAATTGCTGTGTTCTTCTGCTCCCTGTTCTTTTCCTGAACTAATTCCATGTAAATTTTTTTTAATTATAAAAAATGCCTTTAATTTTAATATTAGAATTATATTTTTATAAGTAAATCACCATTTTCAATCGGACCATCATTCGTTAAAACGCATAGTATTGGTGAAAAGAGCAAGAAAACGCATAATAAGCATAAGATTTGCGTTTTCATTTTACAATTCGTTTATTTAGAAATATGAGGAATATGTAAATAAATCTTCCCTTTTATTAAAGCTTTTTTAACTAAATTTTATGGCATCCAGTGTGGGGGGGGGCACTGGCACATAGAAAAATTCACATGATTATAATTGATTTATGCTTTGAAAAAAAAAGATTTTTAATGAGTTTTCTATGTAATAATATTATGTTAGGAGTGTAACTATTGTGTAAGGAAGAGAGTGATTCCGCTTAAAAAATCGCCAGATCGATCTGAACTTCATCGGATTCGCGGCATCTCGGTGAGCATCCAACCGGGCATCGAAAGGCCCCCAATCGTTTGGACGTTGTTTGCCTTCGCGGGAAAAGGGCAAAGCCGGGGGCAAGTTCAATTATTAAACTAATTTTAGATAATGATCATTCAAAAAAATAACTTTTTTTTTAATCTGTAAAACTCATTTGTCAGTGTTCTCTGATTCTTAAACAAAAAATGGTAATGGTGTCTTATATAGGTCCCCGAAAAAAAAAATCAGTTTTATGTAATTCTGAGAAGTACTCCGGGGTTATCGAGGTCGCTGATCAATCACGAATATGACATCAGATTTATCATTTGACATCATCCAATCTATGATTTCAACATTTATGATTTTTTGAAAAAATTTTCTATTTGTTATCCGTTTTTACATTAATAGGCTTAGGCCTAAGCCTAACGAACCCCAAGTACCATTTTTTTTTTGGGCGACCATCAATATGCCATGCAGAATCAAAACCCCCAAAGAAGTGTTTAAGCGATTCCTTAAATAGGGCCCGATTTTTAGGGACTAAAAAACGTGAAATTCACTTAAAATATGGACTAAAAATTCCAAAAAATGGGCTAAAACACCGAAAAATTTTAAAATATTAATTAAAAAAGGGTGCTAAACTAGTCAATTAGGCGTAAAAAGTTATTTTTTAGTGATGCATTTTTGGGTAAAAAAATTTTGATTTTTTAAGGGTATATTTTCGTTTTTATTGCATTTTGCTATGAAATTTTTGTAAAATGCCGAAATTTAAGAAATTTCCCATAAAAATGGCAAAATTTGACTAAAAACGCAAATATGACGAAATTTCGGAAATTATAACAATAAGAGAGCGTTTGTTGTTTCTGCATCGAGTTGAGCTGAACCAGGGTGATCGATTTGGCGTTTTTGGTAAAAATTTGTTTCAGAATTGGAGATTCAAAAAAGATTTGAAATTTGTGAAACCCATTTTGCCATATTTTGAAGAAAATGATTTTCTTTTTGAAAAAAGAATATTTATACCGTTTCAAAAATGGCTTTAAATTCTCTGTTTTATTTTCGATTGACAAATTCGTCGTAATCATTGCATCGAATAACATATTTTCGACTTTGCATTATTTCGTGGCTTTGGGTGGTTTTTTACCGATTCGAAACCCCACCCGATATTTTCTCGACCCGCTGTATCACCAGTCAGAAATGCACAGAATTACTTTATAATAAATGCAAAAAAATATATAAAATTAAATTATCGATTTTGCTTTAGCTCAACGTTGCTTAGCTTAACGTTGTTTGGCAATACGTGGAATAAAAATGGCATTTTTCTGATTGAGTAGATGAATGAATGCCAGCATTTTAAGCAAGCACTCACTACGTTTTTACCTGTCAGAAAATAATAAATAATTTTATTTAAAACATTTTTATAATAAAATAAAATATTTTAAAAGAGGTTTTGTTAAGTCTCATACGCATTTTCGGGTCTCAAATGTTTAAAAGCAGCATTGAGCACCCAAACTTTGCTTCATTCATTATATTTCTTGTCACAAATAGCATTTTGTAGAAAATAAAGTTTTTCTAAGCGTAGTTTTTTTGCGTTTCAAAACAAAAATTTTGAGGTGAATACTAGAGGAGTTGCAAACTCATAGAAAAATTGATAAGTTTTGAAAAGAAATTGATCCAAATCGCACAAAACAGCATTTCGTATTCAAAATAATAACATAATTTACCCTTACAAAACTAAACATCAAAAGGGACTTGCCGCCCTAATTAACACCAACACTTATAACATTAAAAAAGTTCATCAAAGGTTGCTAAAGTGCGCAATGCTGCTGCTGATGGGAATTGCCGTGTTCTCGCTGCTGTTCATCGACCAATATGCGGCGGGCAACAACCAACTGACGCTGAAGCTGATCCCCAGTTTGGCTAACACAGGCCATGTTTACAACGTTATCGCGTACTGTAACGGAAGCAATGGAAAGCCGCTATACGGCGGCAACCCCGGACAAGGAAATGCGACGGATCATTCAAATAATGACGATGTTATTACGTTCGAGTTCACCATGGGAAAGTGTGTCACTTATTCAGTTTATGTGAACATGATAATGTCGTCGGATGATAGCCTTGGCCACTTGTATCCCTTGAGCTCGGCATGGGTAATTAACAAATATGCATATAAATGATCAAACCAAAACTTAAATATTTTTAAATTGCGAATTATAAGACAATTAAATGAATAACAAATTAAATTTTAGCCTAATTCCTATAGTAAGGACAATATTGTAAACAACGGATTGAGCCATCGAATTTTGTTCGGCGATCATTTTCGTCTGTCCATTAGCCCCGCATTGGAAAGCCCTGACCTTTTCTACCATATTCGAATGTTTTGTGACGAGACGGAAAGTCCCAAACAAAATGTGGAAATTGACGTAGAATCGGGAAAGGCTAACGAAACATGGACTGTTTCGGACGATTATTCTGACTACAAGTTCAAAACGTACAGCAACAAGTCGACAATGGTCGTGTTCAACAGCGAAGGGCGCCAATGCGCCAACGACACTTACCACATTAAAGTGTGGGCAATTCAAAGGGAATGGCTGCAGTCAAATTTAAATGTAAGCCATTTTCTAAATTGACCACATACTGTATATCCTTTAATTATTACCCTGGGTAATTAATTTTCAACCCTCCGCTAGGGTGGGTAATTATTAGGGGCTAGGTAATAATTAAAGGATATACGGTATGCAAAAATTTAACCTAAAGAATTTGAAAAAAAAGACAAAAAATTAACAATATTTTTAAATTGTCGATAACTTCAATTGTTTTTCTCCGTATTTTTGTGCACTTTTAGCTAACTGAACGCCCAATTGTGCATTATGTGTGCAAGTCCCATGGGAACGGCGAAAAACTGCAAATTTCTTTTCTGAATCATTTCCAACTTCAAATTGAGCCGCCCCTCGGCGAAGCCGACAAAAATGTTTATTACGTGGAGGCGCGATGCCACGATTTCAAAGTGCAAACGTTTAAAACCATCACAAAAAGCAAAACTGACGTTGTGCTGCACAAAATCAATTGCAAAACTTATGACATCGCGGCACGGAAAGTGCCGTTGGATTGGATTCAACGAAGCATGAATGCTTACTACGGATATCAGGCAGGCACAATTAATGCTAGCATA
>MEIZ01000036.1:331271-343345 GCA_001723225.1 Globodera ellingtonae | reverse complement strand
ACTCGAGACCCCAAAAAACCCGAGACTTTTCGAGACTCGAGACCAAGCCTGGACCCCTAAACTCGAGACTCCAAAAAACCCGAGACTTTTCGAGAAGAAATGAGATTAAAAATTGGTTAACACCTTTTTTTCACAGAAATGCAGCTTGAAGACACTTACGTGGACGTCTTGCTGAAGAAATTGGAATATAAATCGAATTCTTTTTTGGCCGAATGTTACGAGGCATTACTTTCATTACCCTATTTGTTAAAAATGGTCAATGATTATGAAAACATTCTGCTGTCCACCACAGCCACAGCCGTAAATCAATCTTTTGAAGACAATTCAATTCGACAAAATGTCCAAAAAAAAATTATAGAAATAAAGGAAAAGATTTATGAATGCATCAAGCAAAATAATCCTTCAAATTGGCGGAAAAATTTGTGCATATTGATAAATTTGAACATTATTTTGTCGGCTATATTACCAAATAATCTTCACATATTCACTTTAGACAACCTTGACCAATGGGAACGTCTTGGTTTGTTTGAATTTTTTGATATAATTAATGATTTTTAATTAAAACAAATTGTTGTTTAGACTTTTTGGTGAATTTTAGTCCAAACAAATTGTTGTTTGACTTTTTTTTAAATGATTTTTAATTAAAACAAATTGTTGTTTAGACTTTTTTGGTGATTTTTAGCCGAAACAAATTGTTTTTAGACTTTTTGATGATTTTTAGTTCAAACAAATTGTTGATTAGACTTTTTGATGAATTTTAGTCCAAACAAATTGTTGATTAGACTTTTTGATGATTTTTAGTTCAAACAAATTGTTGTTTAGAGTGCAACTCCGAAAAGGACATAAAAGAAGCATTTTGTCAACAAAGAACAATTCTAAAAGCAATGCATACTCAGGCCATAAATAAACTATTAGCGCCCAACACCGTAAATAAAAAAAATCGGAATAAAATATTAGCGCTGCCGGGAGCCAAAACAAAATTATGGAAAATGTCAAAAGATGTGCAGCAAATAAATTCAAATTCGATTGTATGTGACCAACAAATGAACACAGAAGACGACGACGGTAAGTGGAGGGGAAGGGTTAGAAAAATTGGTGAAAAAAATAACTGTTTTTTGTTCACAATGAAAGCGCTAATGTTCGAAACCCGGACCCGAATTCGAGCAATTTTCGAAAAATTCAAAATTTTCCAAAATTCAATTTAGTCTCAAAATAATTCAAAAAGCATGGATGTCGATCATTATTTGCTTTTTCGTTGTAATTTTATGCGATTTGAATGATTTTGAGGCTAAAATTGAATTTTGGAAAAAATTGAATTTTTCGAGGGTTCGGGGTTCGGAATTGGGTAAAATAAATGTCAGCATCGTGATCAGCGACCCCGGAAACGTGTTTTATATGACTTTTGTATTTTTTTCGAAAAAGGGGGCTACAAACTACCCGCTAATGCTGCAAAAAGATTAAACAACAAATAAATTTATTCAGTTTTTGCGGACAACAAATTGTTGGCGTCGCATTACGACAAAATTTTGTTTGCTAATCTTGACACTTGCGATCGAATCGCTGAACATTTGCAGGCCGATCTGTTTGTATTTGTTCAATGGATGGATGGCAAAATTCGATCGGCACGGCGTTCAGTCGCAAACAAACGCTCTGAGAAATTTTGGGAGAATCAGAAGAAAAATTTGGAGTCCATTTACGACCGAATTTCGGATGAAGACGAGCCGACGGCACTTGAGCTGAACTCCGAAAATATGGGCAAATTTTTCTACGAGTTGAAGCAGTACATGGAGAAGGGAAAGAAACCATTGGACGAAAAATGGGACGAAATATTGCTGCATAACGGCTGTGATACAAAGGGATCATTTGATCCAGAAACGAAGATAAAATACGAAAAATGGAAGCAGACAATGCACAAAGAGACAATAATCAATCTGATCAGGAGTGATCAAAAATTTACTGATCGCCTAAAACAAGGTCTTGGATTTTTTTTACAAAAATTAGTCATTGGCGCTTAAAATAAATTAAAATGGTATCGTTTTAAATAATAATTCAATTGAAGTTTTAAGCGTACAAAAGTGCCAACTTAAAAAATGATTTAATTAAAATTGTCGGAGGAATGGAAAATGCCGATGAAATTGTGAAAATGTTAGCTGACGACCAAAAGGGGGAAATCGTTGCAGAACGCACATTTAATTTGTTGCATTCAAATTCGCCAACAAAATGCAACAAATTGGACGTTCTTTTAACAGAACAAAAAACAATAACAAAATCAAAGAACAAAAAAACAATGCGAAGAAACTCTGCTGAAAATAGTAATAATTCAAGTCAAAATGTAACGCCGAAAACAGAAAAAAAGAGAGAGGAAGTGAAAAAAGAGGTGACACAGAAAAGAGAAGACGACAACGACGACATCACAAAGGTTGACGACGAAATTTGTGAAAGTGTAAGTGAAAATGTGCAGCAAAATTCTCCAATTTTTGAAGAAATATTCGGAGCCGACAATTGCTGCGGCATTGAAGAACAGTTTTCCGGTTTATATTTGAGCAATTTTGAAGACAACAATTTGTTGGCAACGCAATTCGAAAAACTCATTGAAACTGTGCTAATGGGTTCAGGTTGTTAATATATAAAAAAGTATTGTTATAATTTAATTAATTGTTTTTTTAAATGGTAAATGTCGCTTTTTTTAAATTTGTCATTTTTCCAATTAATCCTTTTTTTGTTGTTGCTATTTTCGTGAATTTTTTGGGGTACCAAAATTATATAAAAAGGGGAAATTGTTTTATTGTATTCGCGAATGTATTTAGACGATCCGTCGGCGTCAATTGATTCGACGGTCCAATTGTTGCATTTTGGCATTTATGCCAACGAAATTGGACACCGGCTTAAACTGACACAGCATTTGAAGGGGAAAGTGCTTCCCGAAATTGGGAAGGCGACTGAATTCGCAAACATTGAAAGGGAATGGAACGAGCTGAAAAGCGTTGAATTAAAAAAAGTTAAAAATGCACAAAAATTAATTGTTCACCTCTTTTTGTTGCTTAAAAAAATTGTGGCCAAAATGGACAATTTTGAGATGAAAAATGGGCAAAATTTGGGCGAGTTTGAAGAAAATATTGTGAGGAATCAATTGAACTTTCGAAAATTCGCCAAATTTATTGTTGAAAATTATGCCATAACAAAATGGGGTCGACTAAAAAAAGCGAACAGAATCGGCGTTTTAAACAAACTTTTGGGGCAAACAAATCCAATGATGGAAGAGCAAATTGATGAAGATTTTAAAATGCTTTTGAAGCGATTCGAAAAATTAAATTTACAAAGAAATTTGGGTAAGTCTAATTATGTAAATATTCGAATTGCGGTTATTTATAGCACACCATTACATAATGGCATTTCAGGCAAATGCCGTGGCATTTTTTAACGTTTTGTGCCCATTTCGGCATTTTTTTCTTCTTTAAAAAATGCTAAAGAATCGAATGCCCCCTTAAAAATCGCTTTTTTCAATTTCCAAAAAATTTCTCGTAAAAATTAATGTTTTCTCGTGCAAAAATGCCTTTTCTGGACCAAATTGCATTTTAATATTTGGTGTGAAACTACTGAAAATCGCCAAATTGATTAATTATTTGCATTTGAATAATTTATTGAATTTTATCCGAAAAATTAAAGTTTAGTGCCTATTTTGGATTTTTTTTGCCAATTTAGTGCCTAGTTCGGGGGTTTTTTGTCCCTATTTTTGGTGCCTATATCGCGTTTTAGTGATGCCATCCCTATTAATGATAATTTTTGTTTAATAAATTTTCTCAAAAATTCAGACAAAATTATAATCGCACAATATAAAGCAGACCCTTATCTACAAAATGTTGAAGAAAACCCAAAAAAGAAGGACGCGGACATTGTTGATTTGTATCAAATATCCGACGGATGGCAACAAATGGATTTTGATGAAAATATGTCCAAAAACATGAAAAATATTGGCTTGGTACTAAATGAAAATTTACTCTTTTTTAAAAACAATTTTTTAGATTCAAAATATTCTTGAAATAAATAGACAAACGGAAAAAGAAAGAAGTGCAAAATGGAAAGCAATAAATGAAATGAGGAAACTTTTTGAACATTGGGTGCAATTTTAACTTCTAATACAGGCTTTTAAAATCTCTTAAAATGGTTTGTTTTGTCGGTGCCGGCGCCGATGGGCACCGCCGGACCCATCCAAAATGCTTTTAAAAGAGTACTTTAAGTTGGAGAAAATAGTCCTTGGCTTTTCCTAAAATTAGCCACTTGTGTCCTTTCAAATCAACACATTCGTCCTTGAACCTAGCCTTTATAAGATGGGAGCCCTGCTGATCTAATATTTAGAGCCCGGCGGGAACGGGATTCCCGCGGGAAAAATGCCGGATTCCCGGCCCCGCACTTTTTGAAATTCCCTTTCCCGCTCCCGCAATTTTCTGCCGAGCGGGATTTTTTGCGGGAATGGGAAAAATGCGGGATTCCCGTCCCGTACCTTTTTGAAATTCCCATTCCCGCAATTTTGATTTTACCGGGCTCTACTAAAATTATCATAAAAATGCGAATTTAATTGAACGATTCAATTGTTCTTCAATTTATTTGCGTAGTCCGTTGTTTGGCCTATTTATATTAATGAAATAATTTTAAAAACAACAACAACAACCACAAATAATTGTAGTCCGATGAAGCACGATTTCAAATTCCGGCACTGATTTACTTAAAACCGATTAATGAAGTGTTTACGCCCATTTGCATGTTGCCGGAAGGCTTTGATGTAACCAGCAAAATCTTTGGCAATTTTCAATGCGAATTGAGCGAAAGAATGATATGCAGTGACAATTCACTGTTTTGCATATTTTGCAAGGCAAATTTATTTCGGCTAAAATATTTATTCTAAAAAAAAATTAATTTTAAAATAATTATGTACATATGTCGGCGGTATTATTGTATTTGAATATATTCAAATTTTACTGGGAAATGCCGACATAAAATATAAACAATAAATTGAATTTGTTCAGAACGCAAACGTAAAATTTTTGCAAAAATACCCAATGGATCAACAAATGTTGGCCGTCCCGAAATTGAAAATAAATTTTATGCTGACAAATTTTGATGTAATTTTCATTATTGTGCCAGGCATACCGCAAATTCCACGACAAAGTTTTGACGGCACACAAATTCGAATATTTTTGCATTATTTTGGAAAAATGTTGCACAAATTGCTCAAAGAAAGTTATTTTGATGAGGGCAATTACGAAATTGATGAGAAAAAGCGAACGGAACTGAAAAGGCATTTGGAAGAAGAGTTGTTTTTGACTGGTATGTACGAGAATTGAACAGCAAATTTGGAACCCCCCAAACCCCCCAATAAATTTAGACGACGATGACAGCGCGTTCAGAATTTTGAATAAAATTGAAGCATTGAATAAATTTGATGAGTCGGCGGCAAAAAACGACCATTTGAACAAAAACATTGCATTGGAAGTGCGCGCAAAGTCGACAATGAATCGCCAAAGAATGGAGAAAATAAAAGCAATTTTGACTGTTTTATGGAGTAATTTTAAATTTATTTGGGCATTTTTTATTTGTTTATTTAAATCTGGTTGTTTTCAGACCACGCAATTCAATTGAAAGTCATTGAGCTTTTATTGACGAGAAAAGAAATGTTCAAAATGCACAGATTGGACGAAAGCGTGATGAATGGACGCACTTTGAGCAACTTTAGGACTATTCACGCCTATGTCGAATTATGGGCAAAAGGTGACGGCATTTTGCTTTTTCATTTAATTTCAATTATTTTTATTGCAATTTAATTTGGATTTTTTATGCAATTTTAGACAAGAACCTATTCAATGGCCAGTTAAATTCGCAAATGATCATACTTATGCTGACCAAAGTGCTTCTGTTGTTCCCGGGCGAAACATCAGTGCCTTTTTTGTTGGAGAAATTTTTCCTTATTTATTCCTTATGGTCTGTGCTTTTTGGTTTTAAAAAAAAAGCTAATACTTATATATAATGGACTAAAAAACGTGAAATAAGACTTAAAATGGGGTCTAAAAATTCCCAAAATATGGGCCAAACCCTCTCAAAAATGCCAAATATGGACGATAAAAATACAATACAACACAAAATAAAATTAGATTAAAAGCATCTCAAGATTTACTGGCGTCAAACGCATCTTCTTTTCGGTCAATATCGAAAAATATTCAAAAAAAAAAATGTTTTTTCGAAAAATATCGATCTTTAGAGGTGCTTTTTTGGTCATAGAAAAATCAATGTGTGAATGTTTTTAAAATTATTAACGGTACATTTTTTGTTTTTATTGATTTTTATTTAAAGGCACTTAAGTCGCTTTAATTCAAAAATTTTTTGAAATAAAAGCTATTATCCGCAAAAAAACATATACTAAAAGCATAAAATGTCGACGCTTTAATTACCTAAATACGATTTAGGGATTGGCCAAAACCGTTGCAATTAACTGAAATTAATTATGAAAAGAAAGGCGAATTTTTGCTTTGGTCGCCTGCGCGCGAATGGTTTGACAGACAGCAAGAAAAAGGCGATCGCAAAGTTTGGCTGGGAATGCCGATAATTTCGCCGATATTTCCTGAACAAAATGTTTCCAATCGGATCGATACTTTCACAATAAAAAAGATGCAAAATGAATTTGCGAATGGTAAAAAAAATTTTGAATAAATTATATTTATACAAAATAAAATTTAAAATTTACATTTATTTAACAAACGCACAAATTTCAGCCTTTAATCAAGTTAGAACGGCAAAAGACGGCGCCGCATTCGTTTTGGCAGAAGAATCCAAAAAAGACGACGATAAATCCGACCAAAAATCGTTTTTATAAAACAAAAACACAACAATTTTAAGTTTTTTTAGCAATGTTTATCTTTTTTTGGCTTCGCGCTATAAACATTTCCATATTTTTATCTACAAATTTGACAAAGTTTCGCGAAAAAGCGCATTTTCTATTAATCAACGCGCGTCATTGCGAATTAAAAATTAAAAATTTTTAATTTTAATATATAATAATTTTTATTTAATATTGTAAAGTGCATTTTCCACCTGTACATTTGCCCTTTAAATTTTCAAATTGTTGACACATATTTATTAGAAAAAAATAACAATAATGAAATATTCAAGAACTTTTTACCATTTGTCAATGGCACCATATTTTCGTTGGCCATTATAATTTGGTGCACAAAAAGACCAAAAATCAGGAAAAGACGAAAGAATGCGATGAGCCCGAACATTTATGGCTTTTGTGTAAAACAAAATGACGTTTTTTAAGGAACAAAACAATATTTATAAATAAGTTGCCTTAAATTCAACTAATTAAAGTAATTACAATAATTAAAAACTCCATTAAATTTCATCTTATCGCTTAGAAACTTTCACAAAATCATCAAATCGCTGTTTAAAGTTCCTAAAATAAGCTCAGTTTGCCGTTGTTGACAAGCGCCGCATTAATAGCGATCACTCACTCCTCAAATTCCGCCTAAATTCCCGACTTTACAGCGCCAAATGCATCCGATGGGATAATCCCTGTCTCTTATACACATCTAGATGTGTATAAGAGACAGGGTAAATGTGTTGTGCTTATTTTGGACCAATTTTGTGTAAACATTTCCCCTAAATAATCCGATTAATTTTGCCCAGTAAATGGCCAATTTTTGCTTTTAAAAATATAAAATGTTTTTTGAGTGATTCAAATGGACAAAAAATGTATTTGGGAAAGGCACTATAAAAGAATCGACATCTGCGACATTTTGGCAGTTTCAGCGTGAAATTGCAGATGTTTGTGAAAAACGATTGGAATAATTTGGATGATATTCATTTATTATTCGCGATAAAAATAGAAAAAAAGGCTAGCGCCAAACAACAAATAAATTCGGAAAATAAAACACCAATTTTTGATTTGAAATTCTAAAGTCATAATGATGATCATTTTTGTTAGAATAGAGGAAATTTGGTAAAATATCAACTCGTTCCATTTCATCAACTCGTTCCCTTTTCATCAACTCGTTCCCTTGTTTTTTAGATGGCTCTCTATAAAAATGACAAAATAGGTACTTCAATTAATCTTACAAAACTCGTGCGTAAAACACGAATCCGAGCTCCGTTCTTGCGTGTTTTGAACGTCGGACCCGAATTCGAAAAATTTTTCGAAAAAACCCATTTGTTCGATTTTGTTACAGAAACTTGATTTTGCAAAAAAAAAAAATTTTCGAAAAATAATATATTTTTAATAAGTTAAAACATTTTTTTTAACCCCAATTTTTTTCCACCAATTGTTCGAATTCGGGTTAGGGGTTCATATACGCAACAACCGAGATTGGCTTCGTGTTTTCGCACGAGCTTAAGGAATACTTACAATATACTTCCCGAGTTCCGTTCCAAATTTTTTGAGGTCGTCGGCTCCCATCCATGATCCCCACCATTATTCTTTCTATTTTTCGAATCTCTTAGCTTTTGCTTTGAGGATTTGGATCCATATTTTATGGCCATATTTCACGATTTTATATCTATATTTTTCCGAGCCCTACTAATGATAACAAATTAAAATACTTACAATGTACTTCAAAATTCGTACAAAGGCTTCGGGAAAGCCTCCAAGCAAATTGTTAAGGGCCTCATTGCGCTCTGCTCTTGACTCAATCCGCCTGTTCGTCGACTCATCTTCAGTTCTCTAACCTTGGAGTGAGAAGGAATTATATTATATGCTTAAACCAGCAAAAATTGGCTCTTTTACACTTTGTCCCCCACAAATTTTTTTTTTTTTGTTAAAACATTGAAAACATAATTTTAAGGCTAATCGTGGGTGTAGAATCAGAATCTGACTTCACGATTTTGAGACCATAATTGGTTTCTGAACCTTTTTGAATTTTCGAAAAAAATGTTCGAAGTCTGGGGTTCGAAATTGGTCGAAATGGATGTCAGATTCGGTTTCTACACCCACTATTACTCTTAAAAACATTTCAAAACAAAAAAATTTGTGGGAGACAAAGTGTAAAAGAGCCCCAAAAATTTAGCGTACGTTTTCCCTTTGTGACGAACAATAGTGCCAAGGGAGGTGGCCTTTATGTAATGCCACCATCACGTAGAAGAGCGACTCACAGTCGTCCTGACGACTTTTAGTTAGCTCTGCGTGGCCGTTGATTGAGGCCCATTGGTTTGAGCCTTTAAATGGGACCCCTAACCGCGGTCGGTGTGCCCCCTAAATACACAAAAATTTTTAATTTGGAATTGCTTGCATACACTTTGCAAAAGAAATGCCTCCGCGAGGCCAAAATCAACTACAATTAGTTGATCCAGGCGGTTTGGCGCCAATCCGCGTCCGCTTGGCACCTCTTTTTTCCTCCCCATCAACAAATTGACTATTTTTATGTCATTATGGATGACATTGACGCTGTGCAGAGCCCTTAGGGCTCGTAACAGCTGAATTGACAGTTTAATTGTAGTTCCGAGACTGAATCGGCCTCCAGCGGCTTCTCGCAAGTCGTCCACCCCAGTTTCGGCAGCGGACATTCTTGATAGACAATTTTGTTAAGTTACAGTAGGGTTGCTCCCCGAACCCCGACTTTTTTATTATTCAATATCTTTTGCACAAATTCGCATTCAATGTTCACTTTCTTTTTTTAATTTAATAATTACTAGGGCCGGGATTTAACCATCCAAGCAACTCTCACGTAGAAAATGCTAAAGGGGTAAAAATGTTATTTTAAATTTTAAAATTAAATTCTCTAATACAAAAAAGAATGAAAGCAGCACAATAGCAACAACATCCGTTCAGTCAAATGAGGCAAAATTCACAGGAATTTCCAATGCTCAAACATCAGCTGTTGGCCAATTAACGACATCCTCTAAACTGCCCGCAGCGACAGTTGAAACATCAACAACAGATGGAACGAATGAGCATACAACTAATGCAACAACAGAAACAACTTCCCCATTTTCCGATCAAACAACGCTTGTAAATTTACCAAAAGAAACAAGCAAGCAGACGACCGTCACAAATCCAGCACAAACCGCTGATCAAGGGAGTGGTGATCAGACAGCTCAAGGCAATAGTGATCAGATGCCATCAGTGAATGTGACGACAACGCAAATTTGACAAATCTGGCACCAACCGCTGATAAAGGCAATGGTGTCCATACATCTCAAGGCAGTGGTGATCAGACATCTCAAGGCAATGATGTCCAGACATCTCAAGGCAATAGTGATCAGACGCCATCAGTGAATGTGAACGACAATGCAAATTCGACAAATCCGGCACAAGTGATCAGACGCCATCAGTGAAAGTGAACGACAAGGCAAATTCGACAAATCCGGCACAAACCGCTGATCAAGGGAATAGTGATCAGACAACTCAAGGACTCGAAAACTTTTTTTGCAATATTATGCAAATTATACTATTTAAACTCTCTAAATCTTTTATTTTTTGAACTTTTTAGTTGGGGACGAAAACCCCGACCCCGACTTTTCCCGCCCCCGTCGGGGAGCAACCATAATTTACAAGAATGCTTAACTTACACAATGAAATCGTATGGGGTTCCAAGTGGTAATTGAGTCCCTTCCCCATGGTCCATGTATTCAGGGAAAAATTCCCTCTCATTTGGTGTCAAGTCGTTGATTTTTTGGAGAACCAATAGCTAAATAAATTCCTACGAAAAAATCGGAAAAGAACAGAAACCTTAGTCCTAAGAGCTGAAGGCTGCTCTTCCACCTTGATTGCCCCTCGCGTGTTTGCGTTGAATTCATTGACACATAAATAAACGCTACCGAAACTCCCACTACCAAGGGTCGCTCGTGTCCTCCATTTGCCGCCAATAAGGCTCCCATACAGGAAAGTTTCCATCCAAAGGGGAATGAATAAATGAAAGGAACACGAAATTTATCTTAAAAGAGGCTGGGTGATTATTCTTATAATATGAACTTTAAGACTGTTTTTTAATTTTCCTTTTGTGTGGGAAAAATATAAAAAAATGTTTTCTCATATTCTTATAGATGAAGCTCGAGATTAAACTCTATCCAATGAAAAGAAATGAACAGCGGAAAGGAGGGGAGGTGAGGTGGAAGAACGGAAGAGAGGAAGGGTAAAAAAGGAAGAGAAGAACAGAGGGGAGGGGGAAGGAAGAAATGAACGGAAGGGAGGGGAGGTGAGGTGGAAGCATGGAAGAGGGGAACAGAAGGGAAAAAGGAAGAGAAGAACAGAGGGGAGGGCGAAGGAAGAGATGAAGGAGCGGAAGAAAGGAAGAGATGAACGGAAGGAAGAGATGAAGGGTGGGAAGAAAAGAAGTGAGAAACGGACTGGGGAAGGGGGAGAAGGAAGAGATGAAGGAGCGGAAGAAAGGAAGAGATGAATGGAAGGGAGGCGGGAGGGGGGAAGGAAGAGATGAAGGAGCAGAAGAAAGGAAGAGATGAACGGAAGGAAGAGATGAACGGTGGGAAGAAAAGAAGTGAGAAACGGACTGGGGAAGGGGGAGAAGGAAGAGATGAAGGAGCGAAAGAAAAGAAATGAACAGAGGAAGCGAGGGGAGAGATTCAGGCATTTTTGAGAAAACCCCGAAAAAGGGTCTAAAAATGAGCAAATTTTTTGAACATCCCTCATTGTTTGGCTCTCACTAGGGAAGGTATTCAGGTGACCGTGGGACTTCGGGATGATTTTGGTATCAAAAAATAGCTAATTTTCAGGAAAAAATTTTAAGACATTTTTTAGCTGCTAAATAAGCCCCGGAGGGGAGGTATGAGGCTTTAAAGTTTACGAGCAATCACAACATTTTGATTTGATGTAAGGGATCCATCGGCTTCGGTGACGCAGTGTCTCTGCGCTCCGTTCACTTTTTGCCCTGCAGGGGTTCAAACCCTGTTGGTGCAGATGGATTTTTTATGATTTAAAACAATTTTTTTTTTGCTTTAGAAACATCAATTTTTTTTTGTTAAACATTGTTTGGCACTTCTACCCAAAAAAGCGTTTTTTAATCAGTTGAAATTTTAGGAAAAAAAATTTTTTTAGAAACCAAAAGGGTCCCCCCTATGGTTTTCCGACCCCACTT
>MEIZ01000036.1:317308-331151 GCA_001723225.1 Globodera ellingtonae | reverse complement strand
GAGAAAATTTTCAACTTCTTCTTATTCGTGAAAATCGTCATAAAGCAAAAAAAAAATTGTTTTAAATCATAAAAAATCCATCTGCACCAACAGGGTTTGAACCCCTGCAGGGCAAAAAGTGAACGGAGCGCAGAGACACTGCGTCACCGAAGCCGATGGATGCCTTACATCAAATCAAAATGTTGTGATTGCTCGTAAACTTTAAAGCCTCATACCTCCCCTCCGGGGCTTATTTAGCAGCTAAAAAATGTCTTAAAATTTTTTCCTGAAAATTAGCTATTTTTTGATACCAAAATCATCCCGAAGTCCCACGGTCACCTGAATACCTTCCCTAGTCAGCTTTGCGGGAAGTACACAAACCGTTGATGGAATGTTTTAGAATGCACACCAGCACTCTTTGGGCTTTCTAATGAACTATCGCGTGTACTGATCAGACAACTCTGAAGACAGATACGCGTGGTACAAAAAACGACAAAAAGGTCGAAAAAGGTAAACGGGCGGGGGTTGGTGAAGGAAGGATAAGGGAAATTTTGTTGCCATTGGCGGTGTAGTGGTTAAATACTTTTTTTACTTGTGTGGGTTCAATTCCCGAGAGCCAAAATTGTTTTTCCAAATAATTTAGAATAAAAATGTTTAACTTAAGTATTTTTATTTATAATTTTTTTTTAATAAAAGAATTAGGAAAAGAAGTGAGGGGGTGGGGGAATGATGAAAGGAAGAAAAGAAATGAGCAGAGGAAGGGAGGGAAGGTGAGGTCGCAATTTTGATGCTGATGCGTGAGGATTGCCAAAGTGATGCGAAGCCGTTTATTGTCCGGCGGTGAGAGAGTTTGGTGAGAGAGGAGGGGACGCCAGAAGAGAGATGGGCGATATGGTGCTGCGACGATGAACATTGGAGTGTTGCCGTTGGAAAAGGATGGTTGAGAGGGGGGAATTGGGTGTCTAGCCAGACTAATATTTTCGGGGAGGTCGGCTGAGAACCAAAAAAAGGGGAAAACCCCCGATGGGCCCCAACAAGTGCCGTGAAAATTTTTCGGCAAATTTATATTCTTGTTAAGAATGGGCGGGTAAATTTGTTCATTGTTACCGAGCGCAATCGGATTGTGCCCGCACTTAAAAAAGAGCGAATTAATTCTGCCGACAGTGCGTTTTTGTGTTTTTTTAAAGCTCAAACGCACAAATTTCAGCCTTTAATCAAATTAGAACAGGGTGCGTAACTAAAATTTTTGAAAATAAGGACAGTGAAGGTCAAAAATAAGATTTTGGGGTCAGAAATAAGGACATTTTACAAAATGTTCAAAAAGGCAGCTAATATTTATGGCATGAAATGAGTTTTTTAATCATATGTCTCTACACCAACAATTTTCCTCAACAATTCGGGGTTGGAAATTGCTCCCATGGATTTTCGAAAATTTTTATTGATTTTTAAAATGGATTTTTTTTTTGCGAAGTCTGCTTTATTTAAGGGGTGGGGTCGGCGGTGCCGAAAGGCGCCGCCGAGAAAATTTTGAATTTTTGGCTCAATTTGTTAAGGGATTTGCAACAAAAATTTTAAAAATACGGCAATTTTTTAAGCTGTTTAGGAATATGAATAGTCCGGAAAAATTGTCAGAATTTTTACGATTTTTGCGTTATGAGAGGGAGGTCGGCGGTCCGATAGGCGCCGCCGAGAAAATTTTTTGGAATTTTGACTCAATTTGTAATGAAAATTGGTCCAATTCGCTTCGAAATTCGAAAAATAAGAAGAAAATAAGGCGAAGCGGGTCAGTCCCGTCCCGCCAGTCCCGTCCCGGCCGGTCCCGTCCCGCCAGTCCCGTCCCGGCCGGTCCCGTCCCAGGGCCAGTCCCGTCCCGGCCAGTCCCGTCCCAGGGCCAGTCCCGTCCCGGCCAGTCCCGTCCCACCCACAAAGTTATGTTTTTTATTTTTTTGTACACCAAAATCACGTTTCGAATTTTAGAATTTTTCATCTTTTTAAGCTTCTAACCCATTTGAATAGTTTTTTTTGCTTTTTTCTTTGTCTACATATGATTGTTCAGTTTATACTATTTTTCCAAATAGATTATAGCGTCAACAATGAAAATCAAGAAATAAAAACAGCAAAACAACAAAACAACAAAAAGTTTAACATGAAGGCTGCTTGTACAGCTTCCAAAAGTTAATAGCGACAAATTTTTTCAAAATTCACATGTTGCAAGTTGCAACATCATTAAAAAAATATAAAATACAACGAAAACGCAAGCAACGATAAAATTCATGTTTTTTGAATAATTTTAAGCCGAACTTGTTTTTTGAAAGATTTTAAACTTTTTAAAAAATGTTCGAATTCGGGTTTGGGGTTCGGAATGGTCGAGTCTCGTCTCGAATCTCGCTCGAAAGAAACTCGAGATTCTCGGTCGGTGGGACGGGACCGGCCGGGACGGGACTGGCCGGGACGGGACTGGCCCTGGGACGGGACTGGCGGGACGGAACCGGCCGGGACGGGACTGGCGGGACGGGACTGACCCCTACTCAAATAAGGACGGAGGCCTCAAATAAAAGACAAATCTTATATAAACATTTGCATACAGATTTGAAAAAAGTTTCACGAAGAAGCGCATTTTCTATTAATCAACGCTCTTTACATTTGCGCTTTTAAATTTTCCAAATTGTTGACACATATTTATTAGAAAAAAATAACAATAATGAAATATTCAAGAAATTTTAACATAAAAGGTTTGGGAATTTGTACATTAGGCCAATGTGTCAGCGTATGGCACAAAATGCATGAAATTTGGGAAATGCCATTCGTTTTCAGAGGAATCACGCCGAGGCACGCTCATAACCAACAGCCAACAGAGGGCTAAAAAATAAAAACATTTTCCATTTTAAATATAAATGAAAAATGGAAATAAAAAAAACTTGTAAAAAGTGTTATTAAAAGTTTTTGCCTCTTCCATGGCCAAGTGCTGATCGGGCACCAAATCCTCCAAATTGTCGAGACTAGTAGACAGCGGATCGACACCGCAGGCGAAGGTGGCCAGGCCAGCAAATTCCGATGTGTTGAATGGCCTCAAATAGAAAAACAGACTTTTTGTTTTTTTTGTTTTGTTTAATTTCACTAAATTTTTTCTTACCTAAAATTTTCCGTACTCTGCAAAAAATCATTTTGGGATTTGTTGAAGTGCGGTGACGACATGTTAAGAGCGTCTTGTGTCGTAAATTGTTCACGCTGAAAATATATATAAAAAGGTAATTTAATATTATTTATGTTTATTGGTAGAGTAAAGCGGCTTTTAAGATCAGAATTTTAAGGAAATCCCGAGATTAGTAAAAATGTCCCAATCCCGCTCTATCTATTTTAAATCATTAATTTAAAAAACGCAAAAAGATTAACATAAAATATTTATTCAAAAAAAATTGAAAACAAAATCAATTTTGAAGGCAATTTAATACAAAGAATTTTCAGAATTACTTTATTTATCCTTTATAGTTAGGGAAACAACAGTAACTCACTTGACTCTGCTTGTACTGTAGTTGTTGTTGCGTGTTAAAGCCTACGGCACTGCTTAAAGGCGTTGTGTTCAAATGGTCAGCAGATGGCATCGTTGTGCTTCCACAGCTAAACGATGGCATCAAATGCGGCTGATTGACCATTGGAGAGGCTGAAAAGTTTATTTTATTAGAAAAATTTATTAATATTTAATTTGTTTACGATATGCTAAAGTTGGCGGGACCATTTGAAGCTGTTGGTTTTGATGTTGTTTCGGCGTTATAATGGCAGTCGCCATGTCGCCATTTGGCCAAATCCAGTTCGGTTGTTGCCCGTGGAGCTTAAATTGTGCCGAAACTTTAGACTTATCTATCTTTAAAACAAATTTTTTTAATTTGTCTAAATACATATTCTTAGTGGGTCCTATAAATTTCCGAAATTTGCATGTACATGTTGGTGATGTTCTTGAAGGAATTTTTGCTGCTGAAAAGCCACAGAATGACGGAGCAGTGCCTGGTGATGTTGCAACATTTGTTGTTGAAGTAAATATTGCCCACAGGCATTGGCATGCTGGTGTACTGTAAGGAGAAAGATTAATTACAAAATAATCAAATATACTTTTAATTAATTTTAACAATATTAAGGTAAATGAACCAATTAAGTGTAAATAAAAATAGCAAAAAAAGAAAATATCACTCTTAAAACTCTTTGAAAAGATTTTTATTACAAAAAACTAAAGTTTTAACCATAATATTTTTAGAGGATCCAATTTAAAAAAATTATTTTAACAATAATTCAACTACGATTAAAATACCCAAAAGTACTTAGGCATTGGTTATTTATTAGTAATTTATCAATGAATCTACCTACCTTGTTGTGTGTTGTTGCAGTTGATGCTGTTACTGCTTGTGTTGTTTGGGCTTGGACTGCTTGTTGAATAAACGGATTGTTCAGAATTTGGTGGCGACAAAACATTTTGTGACGGTGGCGGTGAAATGATCACAGAACCGGACGGGGGAGGCGGCACATTAGCGGTGCCGGCTAAAAGTGCTCAAGGGGATTTTGTTGCAAAAATTTTCCAAACATCGAAAAGCTAACCGGTTGGAGGATTCTGTTGCTTCGGTGTGAGCTGCTGCTGTTCACCACTTTTTATGGAAAGTGCTGCTTTTTTGGCAACCTCGGAATGGACAATGTCGGATTTCTGCAATTTGGACATTTTTATTATTTATTTATTTATATTTAAAGTTTTTGTTAATGCTTACGTCTTCTGTGCCATCACTTCTTCTGATGCCGGATGTCCTCTGGCGTTTTGTGCCTATTTTCACAGAAGAACTTCCTTAAACAATTATAAAAAAATGTTAAATTTCATATTTTGTCGAACCATCGACTCCATTGTTTGTTCTTTGCTGTTGCAAATGCACAACGGTGCAAAACGGTCTTCCAATATGCTGGTGATGCTGTTGTTCCGGGTACTTCTTGAACAGTTCGGCAATTGGTCCAAAGCCGGGCTAACAACAATATACTCAATTTAATTAATACTTCCCAAAAACATTTTTATTACTCTTTCGGTTAGTTCCGGAATTATTTTTGTGTCCGCAGAGTTGGCCTTAGTGCGATCAGCGTGAAGTCGAAGCAGTGTCTCCGTTGATTGGTACTGACCCTGTTCAACAGCAAGGAACAGCGGAGTCCGACCCTTAACATATTTAATTTCACCAACATTAAATTATAATTTTAGTAAAAATTATATGGATTAAATCAAATCAATCACATAGGATGCTAAAGATTGTTTTCAGCTTCATCCAAAGCTTTAATCCATTTTTCCTACTTTCTGATCAGTGGCCTCCCGGTTGGCTCCGTGCCGGACAAGCAGTTCGATCACCGGCCGATTGTTGCACTCGGCCGCCCAATGCAATGCCGTCTTACCGCTGTAGCCCAAAAATTCGGCATCGCCCGTTTGGTTGACAAAATCGGCACGGCGATCAGAGTCCACCGCCTCAATCAAAAGCTCCGCAATGCGCAACCATTGTTCACCGCTGTAATGCCAATATGAAATTTTTACAAACAAAATTATACCAGAGAATTTAATATTATTTATCCAGTTGAATTTTGTAACGTATTTGTTCCAAAAAGTACAGTATATATATGTGCCATGCTACGGTATTTTCGCTTACGGCATAATAGCGCAACGCATCAGCGGCGTCTCCTTTCGCCTGTACAGCGCGCTAAACACCTGCAGCAACGCGTCCTTTTCCCCCTCACTGTTGTTGATGCTGTTGTACGCCGCTTCGCCAATCAGAAACTCGGCCATGGCGAAGTGGCCGCACTCGCAAGCGGCGTATAATGGCGTGCAACCGTCCACGTCCGCTAGACGTTGGTCCGCCTCGAACTCGGTGACCAGCTTGCGCACCGCCAAAACATTTTGAGTACGGACGGCCAACAAAAGTGCAGATGTGTCGTCTAATTGAGGCAAAATTAAGCTTCATTATTTGCAGATTAGGATTCGAAAATTTCAAATTTGTCCATCCAACTTTATAATCGAGCACTTTTTGATAAAAAAAAATCATTTTTAATTTACCACTCACTCAAGTCTAAAGCGTTTATTTTGGCCCCCTTGGTGAACAGCAGTTGGATGTTCTTCAGCAAACACTGCTCGGCGTCGTCCTCTTTGAAGTACGGGTTTTCGAACAGCAAATGCAACAGAATACGACCGCGCTCATTGGGCGCGTTCACCTGAACGTTTTAAAATATTTTTTGATTTCATTATTTTTGCAAAAAAATTTTTACCAAATAAGGTTCCAGTCGTTCTTCTTGACCCAACAGCCCATATCGAGAAAAGAGTGCGCTTTCACGAAGTTCAGCCAACAATTTCCGACTTTCGACGTCTTCGATCATTGAACAGTGAGTGTCTGCAAAAAATGAGTTAAAATTGTTAGCTTTTTTGAAAGATAAAATTTAAAAAAATTATGTACACTAAATTTGGTCAACATATTCTTTTAAGTTATTTTCAACAATAATTTTTTAAAATATGAACAAATTTTCTCACCAATCGGCGAATGTTCCGTCGATGAGCCACCAATGCCTGAGGAGGAGGAGCTGGAGCAGTACTGCGTCGTTTGGTGTAATCTTAAGCTTTTTTATGCGTTGTTTTGTAAGCAGACAAATAAAATTACGAATTCGATTGCATTGTCTGCTGCTGCTGTTGCTGATTGTTGTGAGAGGCCAATGATTTGTTGTTATAATGATTGGGGGGAGCATAATGGTGGATTGGTTGATGAAATTGGCTTAAAATTTGTGAAAAATAATTTGTATAACCAATTTGGAAACGTCAATAAAATGTACATTTGCAAAAGTGTCTATTTTTTTGAATTACTTATTAATTGTACACCCACCCATGCTGCTGCTGTTGATTGTTGGTGTGCACAATGCTTGTTAAGCTGTTCAAACTGTCCACATGGCGAATCAGTGGAATCGCCGAGGCGGCGGTGGACGAAGCGCAACTTTCCATTCCGTTGCCGGCATTGTACATCAGCTGCTGCTGGTGTTGATGGACGTTGTGATGGTTGTGTTGCGCGTACGGGTTGAACGGATGCGCATTGCTGACGATCAATGGCGGATGATGGCCACCGCCACACATCGATGCTAAGCCATTTTTGGTAGCTAAAATGTTCAAAAATGTTGAATTTTTTTGGAATTAATCAAATATTAGTTTCAATTTCAATAGTTGAAATTAAATAAAAGGTTTATACATAATTGGAATATAGTAGAAATATTGAAATTTAAAATAATACGTTTTGAATCGTAAATTTCGGGCTTCCAAGTCTTCGCATGTCGCCGTTGTCGATTGCGAATGCGTGCACTTGCGAACACTGTGCCGACAGCGGCCGACGCAATCGCAACCATCGCAAACGCGAGCAGTGCCAGCCAAAAGTGCAGTCGAGAGGTGGACGGCTTGCGCGCCTCGGATTGCAGAATTTTGGCAGGGATGTCGTTGAAACTCTGAAATTGGTTAATAAAAAGTTATTGTTTGCTTATTTTAAAAATGGAAGAATATTAAATAATACAAAAAGTGAATTGTATTAATAAAACAATTGTCATCAGCGTCGCAAAATTGCCGTGAATATCCAATTCGATGTCATTGATCCGTTTTTATCCCATAAATCCCCTCATTTTATCATTTTCACGTCACTTTTTGGCATTTATATCCAATTTGATGTCATTGATCCGTTTTTATCCCATGAATCCCCCCATTTTATCATTTCACGTCAGGCATTTTCTATCCAATTTGATGTCATTGATTCGTTTTTATCCCATAAATCCCCCCATTTTATCATTTTCACGTCACTTTTTGGCATTTACGTGGGGATTTATTTATTTTTGTTAATTGTCGTCACGGACGGACGTTGTAAAATACAAATTAATCCTTGTCAGAAAGGAGAGGAATTTTTGCATACAAAAACCACCAAACGACAATCGGCAAATTTTGTCTACACCCCGAAAATCGGTCGGGGAGGGAAATCCGTGACACGGGGAAGGAAAACGGGGAGAGCGGGGGCGGGGAAGCGGGGAGACTTTCATTTTCACCTTTTTGGCATTTGCAGCTCCCACATAAGCGGCCACATTTTCCATGTCCGAAAAGCACAGTGTGTGAACGCCGACCATTCGATTTGGGTGGGCCAAGCTGCTCGGACTGATCCTTTAAAGCAAAAAAAAATGTTTTTAAAATATTAAATTGTTTGTTTATTTACATATTGCACATTGTGACATCAACCTGCAGATATAAAGCGATGCCTTCAACGAATCCTGAATTTGTTTTTTTTAAAATTATTATTTTGCTATTTGTGTGTTAAAATTAACTATAAATTTGATTAAAATATTCAAAATGAAAACGTGTAAAATGTGCAAAAATTATGCGAAAAAATTAAAAAATGTTTATTTTGTTGCTCGCCCGCCACCTTCTCCCTCCGCCCCTCTTTTGCTTCTGTTGTTGTGCGTCTCGGCCTCCGCCTGCGCCTCATACCGGACACTGAACAACGATGTGGCGTTTAGTTCTGCCGGTAGTTCAATTCGTTGTCCAATGCCTTTGTCCGAACGCCATTCAAAAAGTTTTGGCTGAAAATGTTTTATGAACAAATTAGCTTATTTTTGCATACAAACTTATACTAATTCCAATAAAATTTTAATGAACTTTATAATAAGCACATAATTTGTTTATGCATTAAAATTCAAAAAAGGTTTTCCCCATGCCTTTTGATCATATTGGTCTATGGACAATGCCAACGATGCTCTGAGATGGGCACTCAATGTGACCAAGAACTGTCGAAGTAATGTTGGCTCGTTGATCAGTGTGGACGGATGGACGGCGATGACCAAGAACAGCTCGCCAAGCAGTAACTTCGATTGGTCATCAGCAGGATCGGGCTCATGCGCATCATGGACACAGTCACCACCCTTAAAAATAAATATTTTGTAAATTTTTGCACTTTTTAGGTGCCAATTTGAGTGTGAAAAATCATACATAATATAAAGGTTTTCAGAAATAAAATTATTTGAAATTAAAATTTATTAAAATTTGTGTGCTCACATCCCAGCCGCAGTTGGCCTGGTTGCACTGCTCGTCGCAGTGGCCGTCAGCGTACACTCTGGCACATTCGTCCATCCACGGGCACTTCGATTGGGGCCTCTCCAAACAGTCGAAGCCGTCGAACAAACAGCGCTCATTGTTGCAAATCTTCATTTTAAACATTTAAAAATTTATGGGCAAAAATGGAAATAAAAATGGTTATTTATTATTTAATTGGAAAAATTCTTTTTAATTTTTGCTCAATCAACCCCACAACACTTACATCATCGCATTTGCCATCAGCAAACGAATGAGCACAATAGCTCGCCTGGGGGCATCTGCCAAAAGGTTGTGCCTGTTTTGTGGAACAATCGCCTCCATCGAATTGGCACGCGAACAAATTGCACTAATTAAATAAGAAAAGTTTAAATTTAAAAAAAGAAGCATATAAAATGCCAAAAATACACCTCCGGATCACATCGATGGTCCCCATACTTTGCCTCACATCCGACCTTCGCGCAGTTGGTCTTGTCCACAAGATCCGTTCTGTTGAATTTGTCCACGGGCACCGAGGTCTGCACATTTATGTGAAAAAGTTTTTTGGATGCCATTTTTGAGAACGACAACAAACCTCGCAATGACGTCCAGTGAATCCGCGTGAACATTCGCACCAAAAATTGTTAACTTTGTCATGGCATTTTCCACCGTTGTCGCAGACACTTGGAAAAATAAATTTTTTTTTGAAAAATTTAATTTTGAAAAATTAAACGAGGCATTACTTCTTTCCCCTCGGCATAATAAATTTTGAAAAAAAATGATTGGGGTCATTCTAATATTTCTAAAAAATATACAAAGAACTAGAGCATCACTTTAGTAAAGTAATTTAATAATTTTATTTTAAGGAGCATTTTTCAAATACAATGAATTTTTGTTCTTCACAAATCGCTTTAATAATAAATTGGAAATTTTCACTTACATATTTTCACAGTCATTTCGATTCTGTTCACAGTTCACGCCAAACCATCCCGGCGCGCATTCACATCGATGACGATCATCGCCAAGGTTCACACATTTACTTTTGTGTTTACATGGAGAAGGGTCTGAAGTTTTTGAAATTTTATTTTTAAATGATTTTTTTTTAATTTTATAGTTTTTACTTTTTGAGCACGGGTTTCGCTCAATTTCGCACTGTGCACCTTCAAAGCCGACCAAACATTTGCAGCCCCAAGAACCATCTGAAATTTTGCATTATTTGAAAATAGAAAATTATATTTTGTAGTGAAAAGATTTATGAAAAATAAGCAATTTTCTAACCCTTCAATTTTGCACATTTTCCACCCTTTTGGCAGCCATTTTCGCAATGCCTTTCAATGGGCACATTTTCGCACAATTGCCCCGTAAAAGCCTTCGGGCAAATGCACTCGAAGATGGCTAAAATAAAAATAAAATAAATAATATTTATTTATTTATTTAATTGAAAAAAACACCAAAACCTCCTCCGTTCGGATGCTCCTTCACATTATTTGCATTGTTCACACATTGGCCACCATTTTGGCATGGATTTGTATGCAATGGACAGCTTTGATTGCTTCAAAAATAAAAAATCATTTTCTTTTTATTATTCATTATTATTTTTCTTACAAAGAATTCTGTACGGTTTCAGCGGACAGATTACAAAGTGGGCCCATCCAGCCGGATTGGCACTCACAATGCCACATTTGTCGGTCGTCCAATGAAGCCTAAACATGGAACAAATTTAAATAAGCCTCCTAAATACATTGGGATGCTTCTTTATTATAAATTAGAAAAAAAATCATAAACACGAAAAATGAAAGCATCAAATTAAAAAATAATAATTTGGGAAAAATCATAAAAAATCCCAAAATTAAATGTTTTAAAATTTGCCATACATTAATTAGGCATTGGCCATGGACACACGGGCTATTGCCACCTTCGCATGGGGCCAAGCGATGCTCGCAATGTTCGCCAGTAAACGACGGTGGACATTGGCAGGTGAATGAACTAATTATGCCAATCTTTTAGTTTTTGTTTATTTTTGAAAAATCAAACTCGTAATTAATTGTCGGTGTACATATTTGCCACTCGTTGCATGGATGGAATTCGCAGGGGTCTGGCTTTTCACTTTAAATATTTTAATATTATTTTTGCTAAAACATTTATTAATTTATTTTAAGTTTTAATGTTTTTTAAAAATATTTATATTAAAATTTAAATTAAAAAATTTGTTTTTAATTGATGTTTAAGATTTATCAGAGTAAATTTAAATTTAGTCCTAAAAATAAATAATTCATTCGGAAAATCCCAAAACAATTGTTTTAATAATTCGCAAATTTTTAAAATAAAAATATTTACATTTCACATAAACGGCCAGAAAATTTAGAAGGGCATTCGCATTGATTTGAAAAAGCATTTTGACAGGTGGCACCATTTTGGCAGTCCAATCGACAATTATTCACATCCTCCTCAATTTGAATTTCACAATTTTTGCCAGAAAAGCCTAAAAAAAGTAATAAATGAAAAGTTTTTATTTTGATTTTAAAATTTCTTTACCAAAATTGCAAAGACAGTCATAACGGCCAAAATGGTCGTAACAAATGCCTCCATTTTGGCACGGCTGATCAGTGCAATAGCTGATCCTTGATGAGCACATTTTGCCGGTGAAACCAAACTTAAAATTTTATTTTAAATAAAAAGCTTCGGGGGTCGGGCTTCTTTTGGGGTTGGGGAACAACTCTATTCAACAATGGCCAATGAGATTGTGAAAATCCTTTAGATTTTTGGAATTTTTCAATTTAGTTCCCAAGGCCAGAAAGAAATTAGTCATTAAATTTTGATCAATAAAATTAATAAAAAATATTTAAGAAAAATATATAAATCGGCATACAGCGCATTCGCATTTGTAACTGCCGACCAAATTCACGCATTTGCCTTTATTAAAGCACTGCTGGGTCAACCCATCCGAACATTCGTCCACATCTTCAGTGCAATTTTGACCCTTAAAATTTAATATATTTGTTTAGTTAAAATAAATTTAAAAAATAATAATTTATTTCTTTGCCATCAACCAACCAACCAACCTTCCATCCGTCATCACAAATACACGTAAAACTTTCATTGAACGGACTCGCAAAACATTGGCCATGTTCGCATGGATTTTCGTGGTGGCAAATGTTCTGAAACTCGCATAGGCGGCCTTAAAAAATTGTTAAAATGTCTTTTTTATTCCTTTTTATTTGGCATTATTTACCGATCCGTTCCGGGGCACAATGGCAATCGTACCGCGCAATTCCGTCCTTACAGGTGGAGCCTGCATAACACAAATTGTCCACGCAGTCATCAAGATTGATGTCGCAATGTTTGCCTGAGAAGCACATAATTTTTTGTTTAAATATTTTAATTAAAAAATAAACAAAACCATCAAATCCGCCAACGCAAATGCACAAATAAGAGCCATGCCGGTTCATGCATGTGCCCCCATTTTGGCACAATCCGCCGCTGAACTGCTCGCACTCGTCGATGTCCTGCTCGCAAAAGTAACCTAAACGCAAAACAAATTTTTTTTTCAAATTTCAGTTGGTGTTTTTTTTTTATTCTTTATAATACATAATTAAATAGTAAAGTAAAAAATAAAAATGATTTTGAAAGTACCTTCAAAGCCGTGAAGGCATTTGCACTGCGGCGCTTGCCAATTTCTCTCGACTACAGTGCCATTTGCGTCGTGCAATTCTTCTGCCCAAGCGCGTGCACATTGTCCACCGTTCAAGCAGGTCGGCCTTCCAATCGCGCAATCGTCAACTGCACGCTCGCAACGTCGGCCTGGCAATGTTTTAACTTGGGTTTAATTTATTTGAACCGTTTTATGTTTTAATTTTAAAAAAATATATATATATATATATTCTGTATTAAAAATCATTTTAATTTATATATAGGCGAGTCTAAACTTACAGTTTTCTATTCTATATAAAAAATTATCAAATTAAATTCCTAAAAATTGCAGAAAAGCTTGTTTTAAGAAATTAAAATTTTGTGGTTTGTTTATCATAAATATTCAAAAGGTTGGTGTTAATTTGAATGAATTTTCACCCTCAAAATCGTGTGGACATTCGCATTCCCAACGCCAGTCAAAGTGCGCGTCCACTGCCCAAACTGCCGTTGTGGCGACAATATTCTCATGGCATTGTCCACCATTTAGGCACGGAAACTGATTGGCCAAACACGGGTCATTTGGACGATGGGCAACATCGCAAAATTGGCCAACAAAATCCGAAGGACATTCGCAGTAAAATGCTCCCATCTGTGATGTTATTCAATTAAAAATAAATTGTATAAAAAATATGTTTAAATCTACCGTATTCACGCATTTGCCGCCATTTTGGCACATTGTCGTCTCGTGCCAGCACTCGTCAATGTCCAACTCGCATCTGTTCCCTGTCCATCCAACTCGGCATTCGCAGCGGCTCCCGTTCACATCGTTCACGCAGTCGCCATTCAGACAAATTTCTGCAGTTGTTTGGCAGAAATTTATGCGTGTACATTTTGTACCTGTAGAAAATTGATACAAATTGTTTTTAAATTCATTTATCTTAACACTAATTAATAGATGTACCAAATTGGATTGATTATTCGGGTATTTTCACTTTTTGATGTTTAATTTCTCATTTTCACCCTGTCTGGCGTCTACCAGGGATTTGACCGGGTTTCCGTACATCGTTGGGCGACCAATTGTTCGAATCCCGGACATTTATGTGCCGGAATTCCGGAGATTTTGGCATCCAGTTACGTCCCTGGCGTGTA
>MEIZ01000036.1:246320-264407 GCA_001723225.1 Globodera ellingtonae | reverse complement strand
TTGACAGAAAAAACAGAACGGAAAGGTTACAATTTAATTTAAATTCTAAAAATGCTGCCAATAAATACTTTTCTTGCAAAAAAGCTGACAACAGCGAGGCAAATGCTTGGGTTGTCCAATGTTCATAAATCTAAATTAGTAAAAATGTGCCCTCCATCACAAAATGGCCCAGTTGGAAGCGTTACAATCTTTTTTTAAATGTACGGATTTTTCAGAAATTTCTGTTTAGCCTATACACATCTAGATGTGTATAAGTCCTCTGTGGACATTTGAATTGTCGTGACTTTTGGTGACGGTCCAACAGCAGCCGAAAATGCGAACATAATTAAATAAGCAGCAGCTTTCAACATTTTGTTGACAGCCATTTTTCAAATTAATTTGATTTTCGTTTTTATTGAATTTGTTAAAGAATTTTGAGTCAAAAAAGGGCCAAAATATGCATTTTCAAAAATGATCAAAAAAGAAAAAGACCAACGTAACAATTTTTTGAGCTAATTTCATCGAAACTTAATTGGACTAAAAATATACAAATGCATAAAATCAGGGGTCGTATCGAAAATATTTCAAAAACAGTACATTGGATTCAAAATAACAGATTTTGGGGTCGAAAATCAGTACATTTTAAATAATGTATCAAAATATAGTAAATCTTTATTTTTCGCATGAAATGTGCGTGTTTTTAATCATATTTCTCCACACCAACAATTTTTCTCAGCAATTCGGGGTTGGAAATTGCACCCATGGATTTTGGAAAATTTTTTGATTTTCTACTCAATTTGGTAAGAAAATTGGTCCAAAAATTCGAACTATCCTTTAATCAGTACAAAATCAGTAAGCGGAGCTAAAATCAGTACATTTCTGACAAATCAGTACATTTCTGATAAATAAGTACAGATACGATCACTGACATAAATCCCAGCCCTAGTTAATTATTATCTATGAGTTATGGCGACTAAACATAAACAATTAACAGCTAATTATGTTATGAGTACAAAGTCGCTCACGCATTAAATGACGAAAAAGAATGAAATGCGCAAAATTTCTAATTAATCCTTTTGCTGACAGCCGATCCGATCCGATCCGGCTCAAACTTTTGTTTTTTGTAATCGCTGGTCGGTCAACCCGTGTGCACTTCGGTTATTTTTCATCGGAAAACCGCCAAAAAGATGATTTATTACGCTCCCACGAGCGATTGATGGGTTAATAACAATTCCATGGGAAATACGAACAAAACGTCAAGCATTCAAGCTATTCATAGAATTTGTCATCGGAAAAAAAAATAAAAAAATAAATCGTTGATGAATTAATTAAATTAAATTGAATTGGGAGCAATTGGACATTTTCAATTCTTTTTTTTTCTGAGGTTAAAAAAATTAGGGAAAAAACGCCTTTTTTTAAAGCAACTCCAAAGCCGGATAGAGTTTTGGTCGTCGTCCGACGATTTTTGTGTAACCGTAGCCATATATAACATATAATGAGCCAAAAACAAATAGTAAAGCATATAAATAAATATATTATTTAATGAAAACAAATTAAAATACATCATCGAATTAAATCAATTCATTTTTTTTACAAAAAACCATTATTCGAATTGCCATCCACAATATCTTCCTCTTTTGTTCATGCTCCTCATCTGCCAATCCATTCTTCCCTCTCCACAAAATTCGGTTCTTCCGTAACGCCCTCCTCTCCTCGTCCGTCCTCGTCCCCGTTCATCATTCTTCCTCTTCCTCTTCCGCCTTCGTCTTCTTCTTCCTCATCCCTTTCGGCCACTTCCGTCCATTCGCCCATTTTTCTTTTGTTCAGCAATGCCAAATGGGGCAACGGTCTTCTGCTGCGAGAAGGAACGGAAGTGAACTGCTGCTGGTGTTGAGACAAACCTTGAAATATAGACACAATGTGATTAACTTTGCATTTTTGTGCTAATTTGTGTAAGCTCAACCGTTTCGGCCTCCTTCGAATATAAAAAACGATAGATCTGTTCATAGCAAACCATTAAGTAGGGTGGCACGGGACCGGGACCAGTACTAAAATGGTCAATTTTTTCCATTTTGATACTGAAATTTTAGTCTTCAAAATTCCTTTAAAATCCCCTTATAATAGACCCGGTTTCTTTGTCCAGTAGTCCCGGAATTAACAAACTCCCGTTCAAACCAGCATTAATTGATTAAAAAGTCTATATATATTTTTTTTTCTGGCATTTAACCCTTCTGAAGAGCTGCATTATCCCCTCCGGGGAATGGTCGTCCAGCAAATGCTTTTGATTGGTCGTCGTCTTTTTCGGTTGGTCCATTCTCTGCACTCATTTGTTGCAGCTGTTCGCCTTTATTTTGCTGAACAATGCGAAGTGAACGAAGTGCCTGCAGCGGTTCAACAGAGGCGGCGGCGGGTTCACTTTGTGAGGCCATTGGATTTGGCCAAATTTGCGAATTCAATGGATTTTCAATGTCCGGATATTGTCGAGCACTTTCAGCTTCTGTTAGGCTTTTGAATTGTTGTACCGCGGGCGAAGACGTCAATAGGGCACGGAAAGCTGATGAAGAAGCCGAAGATGGTTGTTGAACACTGATTCAATAGGAAATTAATTGAATTGGAACTAATTGAATTTAAAAAAAAGGGAATTTTGTATACACAGGTGGTCGCCCAATACCCAATTAGTTAATTACTCGCGCATTTGGCTAGATAAATTAGTGACGGATATAGTTGGGTAAAATAATTAGGGCCACTAATTATATGGAAATCCATATTTTTTTGCGCACTCGGAACAGCGTATAAATACCATCATAAATGATGTTTAAAATTGTCAAAAAATGCACCCCTAAAATTGACTTTTTGCGACTAAAAATTCTGCCACCAAAAAATTAATATTTTTATTTTTTGTCCATATAATTAGTGGCTCTAGTAATAATACAAAATTTTGTACAAAACCGACTAAAACTCGCCGTTTATGTCATTAAGGTTTATATAATCAGTCCAAATTTTACCCAGAAGCAATCTCCAAAGTCGGCGGAGTCACACCATCCCCAGCAGTGCCGATTGCTTGTGATGCCACAAGTGTCGGAAAAAGGGCATTCAAAGTTGGTTCAAATGGGGACGAATTTGGCGCAAAGGCATGTTGAAGAGGCGAATTGCTTGGCAAAATGTTGCTGAACAATTTGTTTGCTGCAGTTGTTGTGCCGTTGTCGCCCAACCCGCGGCCGCCGCCGTAAAGCATCCAATCGAGCAACGAGGAAAAGCCGCCGCTTTGTGCGTTCCCGACCACATTGTTGTAGGCCAATTCGGGGTCCCCCAACCCAATGTTGCCAGCATTTCTTTCTGATGCCGGAGATTTTGGCATTGGACCAGGACGAGAAACAGTCTCGGAAGGAGCCTGGAAAACAGACAAAATTATTTAAATTTCTGACATTCTCTATCATTTTCTTTTTTCATTGATAAAAATTTTAAGTTTTTTAAAAATATAAAATCAGTTGCTTATGAGTGATTACGGTTCCGCACCGCGTTTGACTGAGCAAAACGTTGTTGCTGATAACCGTCGGCACTATCACAAAATTCTCCATAATATTCGAGGTTGTCAATGATGGCAAATCCGCCCTGCAAGGCGGCACTGTTGAACACAAAATTGTGCGCTTGGATGAAAATCTGGCGAGTGTTTGAGATCGTATCAATAAAATATTTCTGATAATGGATGGATAAAACCAAAAATATTATTTAAATTAATTTAGAATTATTATATTTTAAAGACAATTTGATAACAACCTGAAGTGATTCGCCTCCCAAATCGGGCAAAGTTACGTAGGCGGGGCCCGGGTCGTTGTTTTCGACCGGCTTTGAGCAATAATCGAAGTATGGGAAAAGCCGAAGGATTGATTTGACGCAGACGGCTTTAAATTGGTTAAATTTTAAGCATCAATTTTTTCCCCAAGTTTTTTTTGTTTCGCACAGACTAATAAACGAACTATTTCCGTTTAAACTATGGTAGGACGGGACCGGGACCAGGTACTGAAATGGTCAATTTTTCCAATTTTGGTACTGAAATTTTGGTCCCGGTTTTTCAAACCTCCTTTAAAATCCTCTTATAATGGTCCCGGTTTTTTCCAAAACGTTTTTTTTTTCTTGTTTTTGTCCAGTAGTCCCGGTTTTTTTTGATCGGGACAAAATTAGTCCCGGGTCCCGGTTTTTCCAAAAGTCCCGGTCCCGTCCTTCTCTAATTAAACACTCACTGATTTTCACTTCGGGACTTGTCCAATACATAAAGCGGAGCTCGGCGGTGCCCGTCTGACATTGGACAACGTCGCTCACTAAAATGCCTTTGGCACCCGACAACTCCACTTTGTCAGTTGCCGCAATTCCGTAAAATCCATCTGAAAATAAAATTTTAAAATCAAAAAAGCGCCACTCTCACCCGGACTGACGTGTGTTCCGGTGGCTAATCTTAAAAAAACAACAAATTTTGACGCATAAATTTGTGAAAAATTTGCTGCCGTGCCGACCTCAGACGGTTCTCATCCAGAAAGCCAGTGCCCTGGTACCAATCCAAATCGTCCACCAAAAAGCCTTCCATGTTGCGCCATCGACATTTGTCGTCAAAATCGTAGCAAAATAACTAAAAATTGATAATGTTAAAATATGTAATAATTATGGCAATTTTTGTCGAGCCTCTTTCGGTTCTCGGACTGGACCGCTTGCTGTGCTGGCTCGTTGCTCTGCTGAAGACAAATTAAAACAAACGCCATCATTTTGTTGAAGTTTTGCTGATTATTTATATACTAGAGAAGCAATAGGAGAGGATTTAAGACAAAAACTAATTTTGAAATTTTGAAAAAATTGTCAGTAAAATATATACCTAATTTGTAAGTTTTCAACATTGACCATCTTCAAACTTTCATGAAATTTTTGATTTTTTTCCAAATTCTTCGGAATCCGGAATATGGCCCTAAAAGCATCCAATTCAGGGATCTTCATACTTTTTATCCCTTTTGTCCACCTAATCAACCGACCGATTCCGCCTCCAACTCCATTTTGAGGCGCTTCTGTTGGGGTTGCTGCATCTTCGGGCAGATGGATTTGTTCACCAAATGCGCGGCTGTTTACGGAATGTCGAGACGCAATGTTTGGGTTAGGGTTCGGGAAATTATTGGCCAAAAATGGTGGGGAAAGGGGCGGGGCACATGCCCGGGAGGGCTGCGGCAAAAATGCCAAGAAGAGAGGGAGGAGGAGGATGACGACAATTGGATGATGACGATATTGGTTTGGTTGGCACATTTTTGTTAGGGTAAAGTTGTCTGACAAATATATTAATTAGCATGTTTTAAATATTTAAAAAATATTTTCTTTCTGTCAACTTATACTTTTTTGATGTCCCATGTACTAAGTTAAAAATTCTTCATTTTACTCATTAAATTAAAAACAAAGCGGTAGGAAACAAATTTTATGTATTTCATGTTTAATAATTTTTGGAAAAAAAAAGAAATTTGTATTAATATGTAATTTTGATAAAAACGGATTACATATTTTAAATATATACTTATTACCCTTTATCATGCTTATGTTTTTAGTTGCTATTTATTGATTATTCGAAATAAATAATTTTTTTGTAATTTTTTATGTTGAAAATGATCAAAAGACAGTGAAAGTTTGGGGGTTTGATTTTGTTGTGAGTGATCCGACCGATTTGGGCGGCGTCGCCTCGCTCACTCATTCACTGCTTACTTAGACAAACAAACCGACCAATTTGGGCGGATTAAACTGCCGAAATGAACACAAAACTCCGTGCTCGTTGAAAGAATGTCCGAGGATCGCCGGGGGGGGGGGGCAAGTGGTCGTGTGAGGGATGAGCATCTGAAAATCCCCCCGCTCTTCACCTTCCCCTGCGGCGTCTATGCCATACAATTGCACTTTCACATATTTCGAACAAAATTTTATTGGCAAAATGTTCCATGTGAGTAAATAGTAGAAATCAATGATTTTTTTTTAGATCAATGCTTAATTAAACTATTTAAGCAATTTTTTTTTAAATTTATCGATAATCCGGACTTCCGGCCCAAAATGTCCGGAAAAGAACACATCCCAGATTAGACTACGATTGTTTCCGAAATATTACATATAAAATGCACTTTGAATGAAATAAATTAATAAAAAATTTAATTTCAGATGCCAAAGTTGGTATCGTTAAGCGGCGACACAGCGTTCGGCATTTTAAGAAAGATCTAATCGCTTTTACTCTTTTTCCATTATATTTTGTACTCAAACTCGATTTTTTGATCGTTTCAATTATTTTTATTATAACAAAAATTAATATTTAAATATGCTACGCTAAATGAATGCATACATTTATTTATAAGCATTTGTCCGTTTTAAAAATGATTTTTAATTTTAATATTTTCTTTTGAACGGCACGCTCTTATAGTCTGTCCTCATTATGCTTTTGGCGGCGCGGTGCCCCCGCGTATTTACATCATAAAATGTCCTTACGCCCAAACATTTTGCCATAATTATTAAATACAAAAAAAAAGTGTATAAATAATTATAATTAATTCTTTTGCGCATTTGATGTCACACGGAAAATGAAAATGCTCACTCAAATTGAACCCTTTAGTGTAACTCACAGAAAATGACTTTTACATTTTTATTTTATGTAGATGAAACGTTTCAATAGTTTACCAAAAATGTTCCAAGCTTGGAGATTCAGAAATATGCGTTTCCATGTAATTTGTTGAGTGAATTTAATAGAAAAATAATAATTCGTTTTACAAATACATAAAATTAAATGCTCATCAAAAACGCATCATCGTCCGAACTGCTTCAACCGTATTGTGACACAATTGAAAAAGTGTTGTTGGGCTCCGATTATTTTGTTATGCACATTCAGTTGCTTTTGCTGGGCGCTGAATTAATATTAATTTGCATATTATTCCGTTATTATGGAAAGCATCGCATCGCAATTCACGGCAATTTACGGGTGAGCAAAGTTAAAAAGAAGCTGTTGAGATTTGCGCCAACTCTCGAAACCAGGCGTGGGCACGGATACGAATTTTCGCGTATCCGTCCGTCCTCAAAATCTCATATCCGTTATCCGTCCGTATCCGTTGCGATCCAAAAAACCATATCCGTTATCAGTCCGTATCCGTGACGATCCAAAAACCATATCCGTTATCCGTCCGTATCCGTGATCCAAAAACCATATCCGTTATCCGTCCGTATCCGTGACTATCCAAAAACCATATCCGTTATCCGTCCGTATCCGTGCGATCCAAAAACCATATCCGTTATCCGTCCGTATCCGTGACGATCCAAAAACCATATCCGTTATCCGTCCGTATCCGTGACATCCAAAAACCATATCCGTTATCCGTCCGTATCCGTGACGATCCAAAAACCATATCCGTTATCCGTCCTATCCGTTGCGATCCAAAAAACCATATCCGTTATCCGTCCGTATCCGTCCGTATCCGTTGCGATTCAAAAAACCATATCCGTTATACATCCGTATCCGTGGCAATCCAAAAAACCATATCCGTTATCCGTCCGTATCCGTGGCGATCCAAAAAACCATATCCGTTATACATCCGTATCCGTGGCAATCCAAAAAACCATATCCGTTATCCGTCTGTATCCGTTGCGATCCAAAAAACCATATCCGTTATCCGTCTGTATCCGTTGCGATCCAAAAAACCATATCCGTTATCCGTCCGTATCCGGATATATCCGCGGATATCCGGATATCCGTGCCCACGCCTGCTTGAAACCACGAAAGTTGCCTTTATAAGCTCAGAGGGCACAAAATTTGGAATTTAAGTTGTCCAAATGTCTTTTTTTTGTTATTTAATACAAAAAAAATTTTTATTGTTTTTGCTTGTAAACTTTGGTCCCAATCGGATTGGATCACCAAAAAATGTTGGGGATTTCGTATAAAAACATTAAGCTTCTGTTTGTCAACATCCTTGCCCTCTACTTCATCCATTCATTAGCTTGGTTCGTCTACTTTATGAGATATCGGGTAATATATTAAATATTATATTTATTTTTTTAAATTAACACTTTTTTTTTAAATTTTTTTAAAATGTTCAGATTCTTTTGTACACGTACAGTAATGCGTGCGATCTTCTAAGTCCGGTTTGGATGGTCCCCGTGTTCATGGGCCCTTATCAAGTTTATTCGGTCGCTTATCCGTCCTTCCATTTCGCTGTGACATTTGAGCGGATTCGAGCAACTTTTTTGGTGCACAAATATGAGAAAATGGGGCCACAACTTATCATCAAAATAATTTGTGCCATCGTAAGGAATAATTATTAATTGGCTTTGTTTAATTTAATTATTTATAAATGATATAGGTACAAAAATTGGTGAGATTAAGCAAAATTTTTTGTGCATTTTTTGTCCAAGAAAAATCCAATTTGAAATGCCAAAATAGGTTGTAGTGTAACCTATTTTGTAATCAAAACAAATTACCAGAACATATTTGCGCGCAAAGGTATTTTTGGATTTTTGAAGTAAAAATAAGAAATTGTTCAGAATTTTAATGCATATTTAAGCACTTTTTGCTGTTTTTTAGTGCCTATTTTGGGGGGTTTTTAGGGCCTATTTAGAGGTTTTCTGCCTGAAAATTCTGGCTTTACCAAAAGTGTTTAAAATATATTTTTTAATGTGAATTGTGCTAAATTAAAAAAATTAAAGAATTTTGGTCTATGCTCTCTTTGCTAAATTTGCTAGTTTTTGTTTAAGTGGCTTGGCTCTTTGGCTTATCTGGTCGTCACTGTGTGCTTTGCGCTTGCCGACCCCGCAATCTCTGGCCACCCCCAAGGCGTCGTTTATTTGACCTCCGCTTACAACGCCAATGCCATATTTTTTGCGATGATTTTCACAATGATTTTGGTCATTGTGACGGCACTGTGCGATTGGTGCATTTATTTGCTGAACAAACGGCTTCGCAAATCGACGAGACTTGGGCATGAAAATCGGGCATTTTGATAGAAGCACTTTGCCTCTTTAAAAAAAAAAACCGGGCCCGCCAAAAGAAAAATGAAAAGTTTTAATTTATCCAAAAATGGAATAAAATTAGCGCAACAATCATTTACCTAATTTTAAGCCTTTTTAAAATCAATTTAAAATGATTACAGAAATAACTCAATTGAGTACAATTAGAGCAACAATCATTTACCTAAGCCTTTTTAAATCAATTTAAAATGATTACAGAAATAACTCAATTGAGTACAATTAGAGCAACAATCATTTACCTAATTTGTAAACCTTTTTAAAATCAATTTAAAATGCTTACAGAAATAACCCAATTGAGTACAATCTGAGTCTGAACTATCAAATCAACGAAAATACGCTGTCGATGCTTTTGATTTTTCCGCTTGATTTGCTATTCGCGCTGGTCTACCCGGTCTACAACATCGCCGTGCTAATCCTTCGCGCCTATAAGCCTTTGCTTTCACCGGCCGACTTTGTCTCATATTACCATATGGCCAATACGGTAATTTTAATTGTGTCAAAAAACAAAATAAATTTATTCATTCAACAAAATTCAGTTACTTTTTCTACACTCTCTGATCACCGTGGCGGTGTACATCAGATTCATCAAATTTGTTAGCAAACTTCGACAGCAAAACATTGTGAAAAACTCACCAAATGACGAGGCCAAAATGCATTTCAAGCAGTTACAAGCGCAATGGAATTGAAGCAATTCCAATGGCACATTTCATTATTGTCTTTTTCAAATGGAATTTTTTTATTCCTAAAAAAAGTGTTCTTTTTTTTTGTTGAAAGTAATAAAATTAGTAATACATAACATGTTCAGTCATTATTATTTTATCCACATTTCCAACATTTGCCCAACAAATCTCTTTTTTTTTTAAATTTCATCGTAATGGAAGTTCGTTCACCCAATCTTTAGTTTTTTATATCATCAAAGTTCCAAATTACTAATTTTAAAATTACTAATTCATTTTTTAAACTGACATAACACTATTTAAATAAAATGTGCTGGAGGCCTTTTTCCATTTGTTGTTCATTAATTTTAATGTACAATTCATCCTTTTTTGGCGTTTTGTTGTTCGGCATGGCATTGTTTGCAACCAGCGAGATTTTTCCATCAGAAAACAGCCAACTACAACAACAACAGCAGCAGCATAACAATTTGCTAGGTCCAATTATGCCTCCTCATGACATGCGCGTGGACACTACCGACAGGTCATTCATTATTACTAGTTGGCATATCGTATAAATGCCATAAATAGTGTTTTAAGCTTTGGTTGGAGCGAGCTTCTGGGAAAAATTCAAGAATACGTGTACCTCACCAAATCCCAAAAATTATATATCAACCGACTCCACTCTAAGCCTAACGCACGAATCTGAAAGAATTTTTTGGCGGAAACCACTCTGAAGCAAGTTATGAGCCCGGGACTGAAGTATCTTTTTGACTGGGGACTCAGTTTTCCATTGATTAAAAAATGGGCAAAATCACTTGTATAGGGCTTAAAACACGCAATGAAGCATTAGGCCTAAGCATAACGAACCCCAAGCCAGGGTGGCTTAGGCCTAAGCCTAACGCGCCCCGAGCCAGGGTGGCTTAGGCCTAAGCCTAATGAACCCCTAATTTAGTTATTTAAAAAATGTCAATGGACAACTGAGTCCCCAGTCAAAAAGATACTTCAGTCCCGGGCTCATAACTTGCTTCAGAGTGGTTTCCGCCAAAAAATTCTTTCAGATTCGTGCGTTAGGCTTAGAGTGGAGTCGGTTGATATATAATTTTTGGGATTTGGTGAGGTACACGTATCCTTGAATTTTACCGGATCGACTTTTTCTCGACTAAAATTTAAAAACTGTATTTTGTAGCGGTCTGCTGGAAATTCGACAGAAGCGGCGCGGTCACGACAGACTGAAGAGGGCATACGTCAGGGCTCCGCCCTTATAAAGGCTCTAAGTTCAAGGACGAATATGGTTAATTTTCAAGTACAAAACTGAGAAATTCGAATAAACTCAATTTTATTTATAATTTTATCAAACAAAAATTAGTAAAACTGTATGACATCTCTAGAATTTTGCCTAAACCTTATGAACTAGGACCGAATCAATTAATATTCCTGACACTTCGTAAATATTTTTCCTACAAATAGTCATCAGTTTTTTTATAAAAATGGCGATCGATTGTGAATAGCCAAAATGAAGAATTTTTTAAATATAATTTAAGAGGAAAAGAGTATAGCTTTTATTGTTTGTTGAGAAAAATGAATTATAACTAGATATATTTACATTAAATAACAGAATTTTTACATTCAAAAACAGAATTTGGCCTTAACAATACAACATACAATAATAATAATAATAATTAGAAGAGATCAAATCAATCGTAATCATGATCAGGAGCATGACGATAATCATTAAAAGCGCTAACAGTACTAACAATAGACGTCACACCCTTGCCAACACCGACCGTCTCGGCCTCGTCAGAAGACTCGTCCTCTTCGCATGACGAATCAACGTAAAAGTCGACATCTTCCGTGATCGCCTGGGGGGGGGGGCAAATTGTGTAAACATTCATGATGGATGATGATCAGAATGAGAAAAGTTTTTGGTTTACACAAGCCATGAAAATTCATAAAACTCGTGTTTGTTTTGATCATTCGTTTGTTGAGCAAAAGCGCGCCCACCTGAAGCGATGCCCGACACTCCTTGCGCAAGCAATTCTTACGAATGGTAAAGCAGTCCAAACAATATACAGAGCCACATTGCGCACAAATGCGAACTTTTCTATAAAAATGTAATTGTGTTTATCGGGGAAAAAATTGGTATTGCTCAAAAAAAGTCAGTCAGTCTCGACCAGGCATGTAACCGGATGCCAAAAAAAAAAGTCCGGATCGACGGGTCTCGACTTCTTTCGATTCGCTTAACCGAAAATTTCGATGCCGTTCGCTTTCTACTAGGTCGTGTCATAAAAAATGCAAACCGGTTTTCGATCTCGACGGTATGAAAAGCTACAGAGACAGTTAACCTATCAAAATGCTCTGCTCAGATAGGGTGCATATAAAAAATTGGGGCGCTTCAACAAGTTTTTATATGAATTTTTTATCGAGAAGTCAAAAAGCGCCCTTTTTATGATAACACCTAATATAAAAAAATGTTTCAAAAAACATGACATTAGTCTCGACTGGACGTTACGGATTTTGCTTATTGTTTATCACGTCCACTCTTGCTGGCTAGGGCTGAATGTCAAGAGATCGATTGGTCAAGCATATATCGAGACCAATCTGATCGCAACTGATCAAGAGGGAATCGTTTCCGGAAACAAATTTATCATCAGACGGGGGGGGGGGCTTACTTACGATGATTCCGCAATGCTCAAATCAATGCGCGAGCAGCGGTAACAGCGCAGCTTCTCCTCAGTGATCACGGACAGGCCCTTGAAGAGCAGCTGGCGCTCATGCTCACCAACATCCTCCTCGTTCTTGGTGGACTGACTAATGTTCATCATTAAGTCGAACCTGGTGAGAAGGGTGGTAATGGGGCAAATTGGGGTTAATGGACACGTTTTTGTCTGAATTTTGCCCCAAATTCCCAGTAATTAGGCCTCTAAAAATAGAGTCCCGGAGGGAGGGGGTTGTTTTGCAACATTCCTAAATTTGAAATTGTTTTTTTTAAGAAAATTCTCCTGGCCGGACCCCTTACTTCAAAAAATTACCGTAGTTTTAAATAAATACTACTTCAAAAAATTATTTAAACAAAAAAAAAAATAATTTTTTTATTACATTTGAAAATTTTTCCGTTTTCCGTTAAAAAAATCGTTTTTTAAAAATAAATTTCCGCCCATCCCTGGTGCGCATTTCCCGGTTTTAGTCACACCCAACACACTCAACACGTACATGTCCTTGCGGCCCTCCATGATTTTGGTGTAGAGGTATATGGCGCGCGGATACGCCCGCTCGGGCAGGTAATACAGGGCGACAAAGTGACGCACACGAGCCAGGTACACCTAACAAAACAAAAAATTTAAAAAAACCAATTTTTTTTTGTACCGCGACAAAACCATTTTATAATTGAAAAAAAAATTCGCACCCCCAGATTGATGAGCAACACGCAGAACAGGTAGAGGTAGAAGATGGTTTGGAACAGTCTTTAGACAAAGAAATGAAATGTAAAATTCTTTTAAAAAAATCGATTTTTATTGTTGTAAAAAAGTGATTTATTTAAATTCATTTGTTTTTTTGTTTTGTTTAGATCAAGCCCGTATAGTGCCTGATTTAAATTGTTTTGTTTTCTTACTCATAGTTTGGCCGCGACGGTTCTTTGAAGCAGCGACGCCACAACTGATCGCGCGCATCGTCATTGATTGGCTCAAAACTGTGGGCAAAGAAAGGCAATCAATAATCGATCACAATCAATCAATACCCTCTAATTATGCTTTTGCTGTGTTTTAGGGTTTAATAAAAAGTTCCTCCGGTTTGGACAATTTTAAGACCCAACAAATTTGAACACAAAATGAACAAATACAATACGTACGTGTGAAGAATATTTGACAACATTTGGTTGAGAAAACCGTCGCCGGACACCTGAAGAATTGCAACAACAAAAAAATGTTTACATATATTTAAACAAATAAATGAAAAATTAAAAAGCGTCCCTCAAATTTTGCAAATAAAAATTGATAGAATTAAACAAAAAAAAATGCATGAGATGGACTGGATTGCCCACCTTCAACGCGTAAATGTTCGGGCGTGGAAAGATGGTCGCATTGCCATGGAAGAAGACAAACGTCCGGTTGATCAACCGGTACACAAACACGTCCACAGCGATGAACACCAGAACCGGCACCATACTGTACAACAGAAACAAGTTGGAGATGCACAGCGAGATGTTCTCCCGACGAGTCATATGCACAGTGGTGGCACGAATGTACTGTAACAATGGAATGGCACCAATGTGTATAGTGGATTGATTGAGACACACGGATGTGTGTAACTGTATCAGAGTGCCATAATTAAGCCTGTCTCTTATACACATCTAGATGTGTATAAGAGACAGGTGGTGGCACGAATGTACTGTAACAATGGAATGGCACCAATGTGTATAGTGGATTGATTGAGACACACGGATGTGTGTAACTGCTGTCTCTTATACACATCTAGATGTGTATAAGAGACAGGGACCCAATTGTCTTGCAAAATTAATCATTTTGGATCAATTTTATTAACAAATTTCGTTAAAATCTTCAAAATTTTTCAGTTGGCGCCTACAAATGACACTTTTTATTACACGACGACACATGCCTGTCTCTTATACACATCTAGATGTGTATAAGAGACAGGAAAAATACAATAAAAATGGAATACCCTCGCTAAAATCGTTTTTTTTTTTGCGTTGCCCTCCCCCCTCCGAAAATGTTTTCTGGCTACGGTTCGGAGATGACGTAAAAGCAAACAAATAAACAACAAAACACCCACCGTTTTGCGCTCTTTTGGAAGCAGTGGCAGCAGCGTCTGCTGATTGGACAGTGCACGAGCGTCGTCAATTTGCTTAAAGTCTTTGCCGATGAACCGGTTGTCCGCGTCGTCGGTGCGCACAAATGCGCGAATGTAGAGAATTGCCTACGGAATATAATTAAATATTTAAATAAATTGTATTAATATCATTCTAATTGCCAATTGTCGAGAAAACACTACCGAAAGGAATGGCCAAATGGTGGTGAAAAGCATCAACAAATCCAGCGTCCACACAATGGCGTTCGAAATACTGAAAAAAAAGACTTTGCAATTTGAACAACACCATTCATTTTAGAGAAAGGACTTTGAACAAGAATCTCGAAAAAATTAAACGATCGAGATTGGTTCTGGATCACAGAAAAATCTCGACGAGATTCTCAATCGTCCTTTCTTTAATTCATTCATTTATTTGGTGAACGCCGTTTTGTGACTGTGTGTATCCGGAATGCAGGGCCGTAGCCAGAAAAAAATTTTGGGAGGGGGAATTTGAACCATCTGAGCGCGGCGCTCAAATGGCTTTCCCATTTGAGCGCCAAGGTATTATTTTAAGAAATTTTCAAAAAAACAATTTTTTTTTTTGATTTTTGATGGCAATTTGTTAAAAAAAGTGTAAAAAATTGGTCAAAAAATTGTAAAAGTGCAAAACAAAAGGGTCCCCCCTCTCTTGTTTTTTTTACTCAAATTTCATTTCGGAGGGGGGGGGGAGGAGGCTGCAGCCTGTCTCTTATACACATCTAGATGTGTATAAGAGACAGCCCCCCCCCCTGGCTACGGCCCTGCCGGAATGTAATCAAATTCTGGGCATTTTTGGGTCCGGAATACCGGACTTTTTGGCTGAAATAAATCCAGAAATTTACAAAATTGGCATAATTTTTCATAGTTTTTGGATCAGACCCGGTTACATCCCTGGTGTGTTCTATGTCCGACCACACCTGTTGAATAATTTGACGCGGTCCTTCAGCTCCTTTTGAATGCTATCCTTCTCAAACGCGATGCCATCCGTCTCGTTCACGTTGTGTTCCACGAGAATGTCCAACGTTTGAAATGTTTCTGTGCCAAGATGAGCCTGTGGCATCCAACGTAACGTAACATTAATTAGTCTTGCCAAATGAAAATGTTTTGAGACGCATTTTTGGGCTGTAAAAATTAAAAAAAACTCTTTTTTTTTTCTCAAAAATTGGAAAAGCCAAACCAAAAACACCAAACTTACTGACCGTTTTGTTGACCCTGAAATGGGATTTTTAGTTTTTTAAATACAAAATAAAGTCTCATAAAGCAAAATATGTGAAGCAGTCAATCAATCAATCTAAGTTCCCTTCAACTTCAAGCAGTTCACCAAAATGAAAAAAAAAAAAAAAATTTTTTGATACAGAAAAAGGGGCAATTTATCTGAAAATTAACAACAAAAAAATCGTTAAAACAGCTTGCACATCAATTGTCTGTCTATTTTTGAGCGAAACTCTACCAACCGATTTTTTTTTAGGTTTTATTAGACCGGAATGCCTGGTGGTCCAATAAACCGAGTACTAAATGCAAATCCGGGTCTGTTTTAATAGGAGAGTGCCCGGATCCGGGCGATCTCAAAATTGTTTTCCTAATTTAAAAAAAAAATTGAGTATCGACAGACTGCATGCATCACCGGCGGGTGTATTATAATCTCCTAAAAGGGAGTACGGTAACTTACAGGTCGTACATGAACGTGCTCTTGGCATAGTCGGTGATCTTGGTCTTGGCCCCCTTCACAAAATAGCCGACGCCCTCCTTCACCGTGTTCTTCACCGCTGACGGCCAGTCACAGTGGAATTGCAACATTTTGGTCAGATAGCACAACTGCTTGGCCCAGTCGACGGGTGTGCACAGGAACTCCAAGAACCGGTTAAGACAGTCGGTGTGCCGTTCGGTCAGCCAGCCAATACACTTAAGACACAAAAGTAGCATCAGAATTGGCACCAAAAAAGTGATTGAGAAAAAAACCATAGAGGGGACCCCCTTTTGTTTTGAACTTTTACAATTTTCTTAACAATATTCATTGAAATTTCCAAAAAAAAATTTCGGCGGCGCCTATCGGCACCGCCGACCCCTCCACATTTCTACAAAATTAAAAAAAAAATCGCTTTTTTGAAAATTTCTTAACAAAAATGGAGTAAAAACGGAAGATGCACCCTTAAAAATCGACTTCTGCCTCCCCCCAAAAAAAAATTTTCTGGATAACCTGGGTGGATGGGATGCCAAAACTGACTCCAATCTTATCCGACTCATCCATTTTTAAAACCATTCGAAAGTTGTTGAAGAGCTGAAGCTATTGTTAAGCTAAAGCTTCGATTGGACAAATACCCAAAAAGGAATGGCCAGAAACCCCCCGTCCCAAAAATCGAGGATTTTTTAAGTTTTGATCATAACTTTTTTGATATTTTTCCAATCAGAAAGCTTTAGCTTATCTTCAACCGCATACAAGCTTGGAGTCAGTTTTGAACGCATAAAAGTTTGATTAGACGCATAAAGTGAAGTCGGACCAATTTTTTTTTAAAAGATTTTAACGATTTTGTTAAGAAAATTGGTCCAAAAGTATGAACTTTGCAAAACAAAAAGGATTTATGGTTAAAATTTGAACAATTAGAAAAGGGACGACAAATTTCCTCCTACCGCTTTGAATGGAAGTTGAGCAATGTGCGTGCAATTGCTCATCATACCGTTGATCCGCGCGGCCAATGCCCGCTGCCAGGCCATCATTCTTTAAAATCAAAAAAAATTTGATCAACAAAAAATTGCTAAACAAATGAAAATGCTTCAGCAAGAGTTGGCAATTATTGCAAAAAATTCAACAAAATTTTGAGACACTTTCAAACCACCCAAATTCGCGACTTTGTCAACGATTCGTCCATTTCGCGAAGACTGGCGCGAATTCCTTCAAAGGGTTTGGCCTGTTCACGCAAAAATTCGCGCATTTTGGCCACGGGCTCCTCGTACAATTTGTGGCCCGCCCGTTGCTTGATCTCTTGTGCCGCCTCTTTGATGTGCACCACCACACAGCCGACGCCCTCCATCACCGAGTCGATGTTGTTGGTCACGTTTTTGGCGGGAAACTGAAACAAAAACAAAAAGTCACAACCCAAAATCATCAATTTGAGTGAGGATCAGTCTGTGATTTGGTTCAAAATTTATTTCACTATGTACAACAACGAATAAACCCGCCATTGTGAAATGTTGTACATGAATTAGAGTTCGACAAAATGTTGGTCTTACTATTTGTGTTCCTCGACTTCAATTAGCTCCAAAAAAGTGTAAAAAAATCTCCTAAAAACGGAAAAAGGTATTCTTTTGACAGTAAATTTAGGAAGAAACACTCAAAAATCCTAAAAAAACAAATTAAACCCCTCCCCCAAAATGTAAAAGAAAGTTATTCTTTGTCAAACAATCGAATTGCACGGACTCCGAAACACACACGCACTTGGAAGCCCCAGATGATCATCATCAGGACGATGATGCTACGGAGTCTGCCGGTGAGCAGTGAAGGCAATGCAACGAACAGAACGAAGCGCAACGGACGGAACACAATGAGCAGCAGCAACAGAAACTGAACGGCCATGCTGAGGTAGTTGCCGCCGCCGCT
>MEIZ01000036.1:221908-246280 GCA_001723225.1 Globodera ellingtonae | reverse complement strand
AAGACAAAAATTCCAAAAAAAAAAAAAATTAATTCTTACACTTCTGCGAAGCCGGGGAACTTCAACGCAATGAAATGGAAGTATAAGATGTTGACGATTTGCATAATGAAGAAGACCAAAAGAAAAGTGAGGAGAGAACGAACTCTGAACAAAAACAAAAAATATTATGAAATTCTCTCAAAGTTGCACAAAATTTTCTTAAAGATCTGATCTGTCCAGTCTCCGGGTTCTGGACTCGCAACATTGTCCGGTGTTCTGAAATCCTACAAAAACTGTCCAAAATCCGTGTCCGGTGTTCTGAAATCCTACAAAAACTGTCCAAAATCCGTGTCCGGTGTTCTGAAATCCTACAAAAACTGTCCAAAATCCGTGGACAAAGGCTCAACAAATCGACTCCCAAAATTAAAAAAACGGAAAAGCGCAAAAAACGCCTCCCCGGCGGCTTACTTGCTGTCTTTAGGGCGTCTGTTTTTCATCTCTTTGATTTGCTTAAGAAGCTTTTGGCGGCCTTCACGCGTGGCAATCCGTTGCCGGAGTGGCGTCTGTTCCCCGTCCGCCGACACATCGACGCCTCCAGTGCGATCGTTCGGCAACAAACCGCTACGTTTGCGAAGTTTTGTCGTCTTGTCTTCAAACTTTTTGGCGTTAGCCACAGCTGTCCGCTTTGCCATGTAAAATTCCCACAAAACTGCAGTTGTCATAATTTTGTTTTTTTTTGCTAAAAAACACTTTAAAAAATAAACCGCCACAAAAATTAGAAGAAACTCAACAAATAAATATATAGGTAAAACCCCCTACAAATTTGGACTCGTGTAAGCACGAATCTGAAAGATTGTTGACATTAGAGGTCGGATCGATCGATATTCTCGCACACACGGCATTTTCGGCCCTCATTTTTAGATACCTATCTGCTTTTTAATAATACTGATTTGTGAGCGAAATTGTTCAAGTTTGACGGAGAAGTCGAAAAATTTATAAAAATGAACGAAAATCATACAATTAGGGCATTAAAAGAAGGCCAGGCCAAACGAAGAAGTCGTGGTTTATACATATATTTTTAGAATTTTTAAAACTATCTTTTTTAATCGGGGCGCCGACATTTCGTCCAGGCGACATTTCGTCCATTAAGCCAAAAACGACATTTCGTCCATTAAGCCAAAAACGACATTTCGTCCATTAAGCAAACTGGCGCCCAAACGTCGGCGCCCAAACGTCCCTGGCGCCCAAACGGCGGCGCCCAAACAGCAGCGCCCCACGGCGGCGCCCAAACTCCTGTCCCCAAACCTACCCACAAGTCATTTGGGCACGAGTCATTAAAAGTGTTTTAGGGGTATTCAGGTGGTGTAGAATCCGAATCTGACTTCCGTTTCGACCAAATGCGAACCCCGAACCCGAATCCGAACAGGGAAATTTTGAGCTTTCGGGTTCGGGGTTCGCATTTGGTTGAAACGGAAGTCAGATTCGGATTCTACACCACCTGAATACCCCTAGAAACACTTTTTTTACCGACTTTAAAAAAAAAAAATTATTTTTTCAAAACAGGGAGCCCACAAATAACAATATTACCCTATTTCGTAATGTATTATTTTTTTTAAAATCCGGAATTGGTGCCCAAATAACTCGGTGCCCAAATGACTTGTGCCCAAATGACATGGCGCAGGGACAAATTTAAGTTCAATTCAACTGATCTGAATCCTCCTCTCACAGAGTCTGATCACTTTGAACAACTGAACCAAATTCAACTGATCAGAATCCTCCTCTCACAGAGTCTGATCACTTTGGACAAATTGAACACAATTCAATAAAATAAATAAACAACAAAACTAAAACACTATTTTATGTTGTGCTTGTGTTGTGGTTTGTATATTCTCACCCCTGAAAAACGTTGGGGCGGTTTTAGAAATGGTCAAAATGCACTTTTTCGAACTAAAAACGGGAAAAAAAAATAAATATACGCGAGAAGCGCAAGGCTGCCGGAACGGAGCAGCAAGAGACGTTCGACCCCTTACCAGCAGCCCGGAGAAAAATGTTTCGCCATTTTAGCACAAATAAATACGTAAGGACATTTGCATGGAATGTGCTGTTTCTTTCTGTTCTTTCTTCCCATTTCAACGACATCGACGCGTTCATCGCATTCACTTGCCGTTTTGATTGATTACTGCATTATTGACATCCTGTGTAACCACATTGGCACATAGCATTGAGCCAAGAATCAGTCGGCATTCCTTAAACATAAACATAAACAAATTTTGTTCAACTTTCCATACTGAATTATTATTGAACATTTTAATTTGTTTTCAAAGCTTACCTCTCCAGCAACGCATACACCGCAGTCTTCATTCTGTCGTTTTACGCGCTTAAAATCGCATATAAACGCTAAACAATTACAAATTCAAAAATGGGAGGCTTTGTCCATTCCTTTTACCTGCTCAGAAGCGACAAAAGACACCTGAAGGCAAAACGTCGTTTTGTTAATTGGCCATTAAACTTTTATTATTACCAGAAGGAGCAGAAGCAGAACCAGCGGAAGCTTGGCAAAGTGTTGCATTTTGAGTTTTTGGGGAGTTTAGGCCGATTGTTAGAGAATTGTGAGTGTCCCCCAATTGTTTGGAGGCCCTTTTATAGGCCATTCTCAGCCATTCCGTTTTGATTATTCATTTACGCCCGCGGGGGGAATGAATAAACGTGGATTTGTCGGATTAAAGGCCAAAATTGGACAAAAACGATCGCAGAAAAGGGTCGTAGTAATATTTATCGATAATAATAAACAAAAAATTAAGGCACTAATGATCATATTAAACGGTTGGGAAGTCCTATTTTAAAATTAACAAAATTGTTAAAAACATTGTAAAAAGTGTTTAAAACTAATTAAAAAATCGTTGGTTGGGTTTGGCATTTGTTCATTAGCATTTTGCATTTCAACACCGGGCACGATTAAATCTTTGGCCTCAAGGAAATGCACACAAAAAAAAGACATTTTTTTGAATTAAAGTGTTAAATTAAATGTTGTTGAAACGGGAGCCCCTAGGCATTTGAGTTTTGTTAAAAAATAGAAATTTTAATTTTTAGTTTGGGTCATAAAGAATTTACCTATCATTGATTTATTTTTTAATCAAAACTGAGTTTTTGTGTTGTAATATGAACAAAAAACAATTATTTAATAGAAAGAATAATGTTGATAAATTTATTTAAAATATATTTTTCGCTGAAAACTCAATTTTGATTTAATTTGCACTAATAAATTCGCAAAAGTCTTCGTTATCAACCATTTTTGATCTAATCCTCAATAAAAGCAGCAAATGCTTCTTCATCGAATATTTCTCCTCCAAATGCATTCTTTTCGTTTTCGCGATTTCTCCCCTTACAATGATGCCTTTCATATTCTTTATTCCCGCTTTTATTATTCTGGAATTTTTGATTCATTCATCAGTGGCGGCATTTTCACTTTCGGAGAACGGAATAATTGGCGATCCGTACGTTCACTGTGGTGGCAAAAACATCGAAGTGGCAAGTTTTTGAATTTAAACTGCCCGAACTGTTTGGGGAAGAGGTTGAGAGGGGGGATCGGGGTTGAAAGGTCGGGGTCGGCGAATTACAAATTGTCGGAGTCGAGGAGGTCGGAGTTGTCGAGGAAGGCAATGTCGGGATCGGGGTTTGGGGTGCCAACCCTAAATTAAACACCCAAAAACTAAAAGTTTATAATAATATATATATATATATATATTTATATAAATTAAATTTGAAATCTTAAAATATTCTGCCGTATTTTTGTCAGCGTTTTGACACTCGAAATTCGTTCAATGGCATTGTGTTTGCTGAAGGCAAATTCAAAGAGCCTCAGTGTCGATCCGCCCCGAGGGATGAAAGTGAAATTCGACGAGGGGCAGCACGAAATGCTCAAATTCGACTGTCTTTTGGCACATGCGGCATAAAATACACAAAACATGTCAGTTGAGCAGAATTCGGGGATCTTGCTTTTTTGAGGACCAAAGTTGCTGGGCCAAGGTCGGAATTAGACCCAATTAATCCCGAAGGTTTGTCCGGATTTCGGATAAACTATAGCGAACGCCCCATTCCAAAACGGTATAAATTATATACCAATCGCTTTGTCCGATTGACAACAAATTTGTGCAGATTGCTGCACGGGAAGACACAGAATTAAGGCCAAAAATGCTCATTTTTGACATGTTTAAGTGGTTCAAAAACCGGTTCAAACATTTTTCCTAAACCTTTGACCTATTTTTCCGAGCTTAGCTTGTCGAGACAAAGCGATTGGTATATAATTTATGCCGTTTTAGAATGGGACGTTCGCTATAGTTCACCCCGGATTTCTTAAAGTTTGTTGAGTATTATGTCTCTCAAAAAAAAAGGTACACATTTTCAGGACGAACCGAAGGGAATTTTCTTGAGCATTCGTCTCATTGTTTCATTTCATGCCCAATACCTCTCCAAATTCGACCGGGTATTCGATTTGCGCTGCTTTTACATGGAAATGGAGCATGAATTGGAGAAGCAATTTACAGTGAGGTCCGCAAATTGGCACATTTTTTGTTTGGTTTTTATTTAATTTTTTCAGCATGAATCCTCCGGCCATGCAAGCGAAGCAAATTTCGATGCCAAATTGTCGTTATGAAGTTGGATGTTTTTACTAATCAATAAATCTCAAATATAAAAAAATATTAATTGCTTTTTTAAAAGTGATTTGAATTGCTAATTTTCATCAATTTATATTTTCTTGGGAAGCCAGAGGAGCTTTAATTTAAATTTTAAAGGTACTAAGTGAAGGACCTCAAGGCCCACCCGTTTATTATGCGACGATTGGACAAATGGTAAAAGAATTAAAAATAATTTAAAAATATTAAAAATGAAGGTTTACCACAAATGGACGTGCGAAGCCGAAGAGCCAAACCAATTTTGCATGATTGTGGTTGGTAATAGGGTTATTAGGGCTGCCGCAAAAGTTCGATCTCCAAAAGTCGTAATTTCGATAACAAAATTGTTTCGAAAAATAAAAAACAAATTATTGCAGCCAAATAGAAGTGTTTTATAATTTAAAAAGTCCAAAAGTTAGAGGCAATTTTTCGATTAAATATTATTATAATGATTTTCAAAATTAAAAAAAAAAATCTCAATAACTATCCAAATAAATAAAAATGTATATGAATTTGACTATATGTATTTGGCATTAATTTATTTTGTAGCACTCTTGCATTGTGGATGATGGAAACGGAGACAAAGTCGAATTAATCGATAAGCAAGGGTGAACAGAAATTATTATTTTTAAATAATTTAATTCAATTTTATTTATTCGGGCATTTATAAATAAATGTTTAATGCGCATTTAATTGACAGTTGTGCTCATGACAAATATTTGTTGCAAAATTTGGAGTACGTGTCGGATTTGATGGTCGGCAAAGAGGCGCATGTTTATAAATACGCCGACAGACAAAGGTCCCCGTCCGTAAATGTTTTATTTTTATTTTAATGATTTAATTTTGTTTTTATTTTAATGATTTTAATTTTATTTTTAATGTTTTGGTCTTTTTTAGTATTTATTTTGACTGCAAAATTGCGCTGAGCATTAAAGAGCCGTCCTGCCAATTGTGTCCCGTCCCGAATTGTCCGGATCCGCCACGCAGAAAACATTACAATTTTGTTAGCAAGAAAAGAAAATTGTCCAAGCGATATTTGATTGATGCTGGTAATAAAAAGTATTCGTATTAATTAGCCGGTTTTTGGGCCATATTTTTGGATTATTAAGGTCATTAATGGTACTAATATGGTCAAGGTTCCCAAATGTGATGCTTTAGCATCATTTTGGTGTTTTTTGGAAAGTCAATGATGCTAAATTTATGATGCTTTATGCTTTTTTTGTTGTTTTTTGGATGATCCTGATGCTTTTTGGGTGTTTTGAGGATTTAGTCTTATAATTCTTTTTATGCGTGGTGCGGCGCGGCATAAATAAAAAAGAAGAAACGACGATTCACAAATCGATGATGTTTGTGTCTTGGAAACTCCGGAGGCTTTTTGATTTAGTTTTTGTCCGTCCTCGAGCTCGTTCAATTCGATGAGATCCATTTTAAAAATGGTAGTAAAAATAGCAATTGTCTTTCACATCACTCATTTTTGTTTTTTCACTGTTTGGTTGTTCATTTTCATTTTCATTGTCTTCTTCCTCTTCCTCCTGCTGCTGTTCATCGTCCGATACTTCGATTATGGTTGTAATTTTCTTCTCACTGCAAGTTTTCAGCGCGGATTTGCTTTCATTCTCGAACTAAAACAAAAACTATTCCCCGATCAAAACAATTTCAAAAGCTTCAAATAGAAAAAATTCGAATATTTTACCGTCAGATCGATCGTTTTCCTCCTTTTGGATGGCCGTTTATTCAAATGGAATACGTAAGTGTCGCCGTTAGTGATGCTCACATTTGACACAAAACTACGATGAGTTTTTTCAATCCTATCCTTGTACTATAAATGAATTTTTTTCTAACAATTTTTTTAAGAAATTAGGATATATGCTAGCATTAATTGTGCCTGCCTGATATCCGTAGTAAGCATTCATGCTTCGTTGAATCCAATCCAACGGCACTTTCCGTGCCGCGATGTCATAAGTTTTGCAATTGATTTTGTGCAGCACAACGTCAGTTTTGCTCTTTGTGATGGTTTTAAACGTTTGCACTTTGAAATCGTGGCATCGCGCCTCCACGTAATAAACATTTTTGTCCGCTTCGCCGAGGGGCGGCTCAATTTGAAGTTGGAAATGGTTCAGAAAAGAAATTTGCCGTTTTTCGCCGTTTCCATGGGACTTGCACACATAATGCACAATTGGGCGTTCTGTTAGCTGAAAAAGTGCACAAAAAAATAAGGGGAGAAACAAAAAAGTTATCGACAATTTTAAATATTGTTTTTTTTTTTTTAAATTCTTTAAGTAAAATTTTTGCAAAACCAAAAAATTTCAAATACCATATATCCTTTAAGATTTATATGTGCTAAAAACCCCAAAAAATGCCAAAATATGTGCTAAAAATCCCAAAAAATGCCAAAATACCGTATATACTGTTTTAATTCCACACCCTGTAATAATGTCACCCCCTGTAATAATGTCGCCCTTTCTGAGGAGGTTGGAAAATAATGTCGCCCCCTGTAATAATGTCGCAGTCTCACCCTTTAATAATGTCGCACCCATTTCAAATTATAAATCCAAAGTAACGGGAAAAAACTATGAGTGTGTTTCAAGTATGTACCCAGTATTTTTTCGGGCAGGAGCTAAAAGTCGATTTTTAGGGGTGCATTTTTGGAGTTTATTGCATTTTTCTTAAGGAATTTTTTCGAAAAAAGTTGGATTTTAGGGCTGTATTTTTGGCTTTTATAGATTTTCCTTAAAGAATTTTTCCAGAAGAAAATTTTTGGAGGTCAAATTTTTGTGTTTTTTGATGGAATTTGCCAAGAAAATTGGTTCAAAAACTACAAATTTTGCAAAACAAAAGGACCCCTTTTGGGGTGTTTCTCAAAAATATTTTCGCCAGCTGAAATATGGAATGTAAGGAAAAAGTGAAGAATTTTCGTGCTAGATTAACATATCGCCAAATACATTGAAAAATAATGTCGCTCCTTGTAATAATGTCTCACCCTGTAACAAGGCCGTAGCCAGGGGGGGGCTGGGGGGGGGCTACAGCCCCCCCCCGAAAATTTTTTTGAAAGACAAAAAACCAAAGGGGGACCCTTTTCTTGGTAAAAGTCAAGAATACTACCACCTGAGGGTTTCGGTCATTATATATACCATTCGATTCCTCTCGTCGAGAGAAATCGAACGGCATATTTTTTTTGCTCCGGAAACCACTATGAAGGAAGTTATGGCCCCTCAAAGTTGGCCAAAAACCATAGGGGGGACCCTTTTGGTCAACATTTTTGAAAATATTTTTTATTTGAAAAATCGTCTGAAAATAGGTTATTTGATGCGCTGATTACGAATTCGTCAATAGAAAATCAAAATTAATAAGTTAAAACGGGTTTGAACCGGTTTAAATTTTGAAAATTAAGGAAAAACGACTTTTAAGTAACAAAAGTAGGATAAAATAAAATGAAAGGCCGTGTAACGGCCCGCCAACAGCGAGCATGCGATGACGGAGCAAGTAGTGGAGCGAGACGGAGGGCGGAGGAAGAAGTCTGACGAGTGCCACTGGGGCGAGCGCGCGGGGACCCGCGGAGTGGGCGCGTGCGGACTTCTTCCGGAGCCCGGAGTCTCGCCCCACCTACTGGCCGCCGTAGTCGAGTGTGCGGTACTTTGGCTGCTATTTTCCGTGTCAAATACCCTATTTTCAGACGATTTTTCAAATAAAAAATATTTTCAAAAATGTTGACCAAAAGGGTCCCCCCTATGGTTTTTGGCCAACTTTGAGGGGCCATAACTTCCTTCATAGTGGTTTCCGGAGCAAAAAAATTATGCCGTTCGATTTCTCTCGACGAGAGGAATCGAATGGTATATATAATGACAGAAACCCTCAGGTGGTAGTATTCTTGACTTTTTCCCTTTTCTTTTACAAAATTTTGTAATTTTTTGACATTTCCTTAACAAATTGAGTCAAAAATTCAAAATTTTCTCCGGCGGCGCCTATCGGCACCGCCGACCCCCCTCCCTCAAAAAAACTTGAATTTTTGAAAAATTTGAAAATCGGTAAAATTTTCGAAATTTTTACAAAATTTTCAACAAAAATTTTAAAAATTCTAAAAAATTTACTGAAAATTGAACTGTTTTTGGGGAAAAATTGCTTAAGAAAAATGCAATAAAATCCAAAAAAGCACCCCTAAAGATTGACTTTTTTCAAATTAGCCCCCCCCCCGAAAAAAATTTCTGGCTACGGCCTTGCCCTGTAATAATGTCGCCCTTTCTGAGGAGGTATTTTATAAAAAATATCAAAAGTAAAAAATTTTTGGGAAAATGTCAATCTTTGTGGGTGGATTTTTGGTCCAAGAAAAAGTCACTTAGGGGGTGCATTTTTTGAAAATTTTTAAAAAGTCGATCCTTAGGGGTGTATTTTTCGTTTTAATTGCATTTTTGTTAAGGAATTTTTGAAAAATGGCGAAATATGTGCTAAAACTCTGAAAAAGTTTAAAATATGTCAGTAAATATGTGCTAAAAATACCCCAAAATATGTTTTAATATGGACTAAAAAGTCGCCCTAATTCAAAAATTTTTCATAACAAATACTATTTTTGGGCTTCTCTCATGGCAAGGAATCCACGAAAAAAATATGTTATAACATAAAAATCCGGGCCCTAATTATTACCCAGCCCCTAATAATTACCCACCCTAGAGGAGGGTATAAAACTAATTACCCAGGGTAATAATTAAAGGATATACGGTATGTGGTCAATTTGTTTAGAAAATGGCTTACATTTAAATTTGACTGCAGCCATTCCCTTTGAATTGCCCACACTTTAATGTGGTAAGTGTTGTTGGCGCATTGGCGCTCTTCGCTGTTGAACACGACCATTGTCGACTTGTTGCTGTACGTTTTGAACTTGTAGTCAGAATAATCGTCCGAAACGGTCCATGTTTCGTTAGCCTTTCCCGATTCTACGTCAATTTCCACATTTTGTTTGGGACTTTCCGTCTCGTCACAAAACACTCGAATATGGTAGAAAAGGTCACGGCTTTCCAATGCGGGGCTAATGGACAGTCGAAAATGATCACCGAACAAAATTCGATGGCTCAATCCGTTGTTTACAATATTGTCCTTACTATAGGAATTAGGCTAAAATTTAATTTGTTATTATTCATTTAATTGTCTTATATTTCGCAATTTAAAAATATTTAAGTTTTGGTTTGATCATTTATATGCATATTTGTTAATTACCCATGCCGAGCTCAAGGGATACAAGTGGCCATGGCTATCATCATCCGACGACATTATCATGTTTACATAAACTGAATAAGTGACACACTTTCCCATGGTGAACTGGAGCGTGATAACATCGTCATTATTTGAATGATCCGTCGCATTTCCTTGTCCGGGGTTGCCGCCGTATAGCGGCTTTCCATTGCTTCCGTTACAGTACGCGATAACGTTGTAAACATGGCCTGTGTTAGCCAAACTGGGGATCAGCTTCAGCGTCAGTTGGTTGTTGCCCGCCGCATTTTGGTCGATGAACAGCAGCGAGAACACGGCAATTCCCATCAGCAGCAGCATTGCGCACTTTAGCAACCTTTTGATGAACTTTTTTAATGTTATAAGTGGTGTTGGTGTTAATTAGGGCGGCCAGTCCCTTTTGATGTTTAGTTTTGTTAGGGCAACTTATGTTATTATTTTGAACACGAAATGCTGTTTTGTGATATTTGGATCAATTTCTTTTCAAAACTTATCAATTTTTCTATGAGTTTGCAACACCTCTACCATTCGCCTCAAAATTTTTGTTTTGAAAATCCCGCAAAAAAACTACGCTTAGAAAAACGTTATTTTCCAACAAAATGCTATTTGTGACAAGAATTGCTCAGATTAATTGTTTTGTAACCAAAAATATAACGAATGAAGCAAAGTTTGTGGGGTGCTCAATGATGCTTTTAAAAATTTGAGACCCGAAAATGCGTCTGAGACTTAATAAAACCTCTTAAATATTTTATTTTTATTAATGAAAAATATTTAAAATAAATTATTTATTATTTTCTGACAGGTAAAAACGTAGTGAATGCTTGCTTAATGCTGGCATTCATTCATCTACTCAATCAGAAAAATGCCATTTTTATTCCACGTATTGCCAAACAGACGTTAAGCTAAAGCAAATCGATAATTTAATTATATATTTTTATTTTTATTTATTATAAAGTAATTCTGTGCATTTCTGACTGGTGATACAGCGGGTCGAGAAAATATCGGGTGGGCTTTCGAACCGGTAAAAACCCACCCAAACCCACGAAAAATGCGAAGTCGAAAATATGTGTTATTTGATGCAATGATTACGAATTTGTCAATCGAAAATAAAAGTGAGAATTTATGAAATGGTTTATTTTTTCAAAAAAAAATTAATTTTATTCAAAATATGGCAAAATGGGTTTACAAATTTTCAAATCTTCTTTAAATCTCCAATTCTGAAACAAATTTTTAACCAAAAACGCCAAATCGATCACCCTGGTTCAGCTCAAACTCGATGCAGAAACAACAAACGCTCTCTTATTGTTATGATTTCCGAAATTTCGCTATATTTGCGTTTTTAGTCAAATTTTGCCATTTTTATGGGAAATTTCTTAATATTTCGGCATTTCACAAAAATAATCGTAGCAAAATGCAATAAAAAATGCTGAAGTATCTAATTGAGTTTATTTTCATTTTCTGTTGAAGGAATGTCCAAAAAAACCATTTGTTCTTTCCTTTCATCAAATTTGCTATTCTTGGAGCAATCCGAACAAAAAATTTCTCTAAAGAATTTTTAAGTATGGAAAGAAAGACACACTCAAAATGCATTCACAAAATGCTCAGTGAATGGAGCCGCCCGCCTATATAAAGGGCCAACTTTGTTAAACCAAAATATAATTAAAAATAATTATGGCACTTTTTGTTCACCTTTTTGTCGTATTTTTTGTGACAATTCCGCCACTATTATCTTCGGCCAAAGTTACAAAGTCTGAAGTGAAAATTGTGGCGAAGAAAGTCGACGGAATTGTGGCCAACGAGATGAAGAAGTTGCGCGTAAGTCAGTCCAAGGTTTTGGCCACGCTGAAGCCGACAGAGGCCGAGAAGTTGAAGGAGGTGGCGAAACACAACCCGGCAATGTCCCTGGCGGAACAGGAGAAACTGCTGCGGGGGTTCAGTGCGAAGATGGGCGTCAATGTTACGGTAAAATGGCAGGAATTCAAAATCAAATTTCACAAAATTTACATTATTTATTTGAGTTTTGAACAATTATTGTTCCTTTTGCACAAAAACCATTTATGTAGAATGCGGTGGAAAAGCTGATAAAGCTGAGATCAGAAGCCGACTCAAATTTGGAGACATTGGCCAAAGAGCGGCAGCGAAACATGACAAAGGAGGCAAAAGAGGCGGACAAACAGCTGATGGTGCTGTTGATGGACAAGAACGCGGGGACGGAGCAGAAACTGACCAAGATCGAGCAGGTTAGGAGGACCTCTGAAAAATTAAATCAAATTTGCCATTATAATAAGAAAAAAAAATTTAAATACCTATATCAATTTTTGATTTTAAAAAATAATGAGTATCGTAAATACGCATCAAGTGATTTTTTTAGCTTGTTAAAAAGCTGCCGGTAAAGACCAGAGAAGAGACTGACACAAATGATTTGCAGAAGATGCAAGTCGAGATCAAGCAGTACCTGGCAATTATCATTTATTAAAAAGAGATTTGCAATTAAAATAATGCATTTTTGACGGTTTATAATAAAAGCATTGTGTTAGTTTAACACACTAAAATTGTCATTTTGACTCTTTTACAAGCGAATAAATGTTGTCTGCTAATGTATAATTAATTAGTTTATTAACAAAATTGGCAATAAAAACAAAAAAGCAAAATCGGAAAGGGAAGGCAATAAAAAATATGAATAAAAAAGCAACGTTTTTAAGATGAACTTAAATATTGGAATGAATAAATATAATAAAACAAACTTCTAAAAGAAATGATTATAGTTGTGAGCATTTTCTTTAGATTTTAATTTCAATTTTAATTTAATTATTGTTTCGTTAATTTCCTGTGATTTTTTTAAAATTCATTTTAGCTTCTTTTACACTCTTTTCAATGGAAATATTTTTCTTTTCAATTTTGGCGACATTTTCATCAATTATAGCATTTGTGAATCAGACCGGCCATTTCTTCAAAACAGCAATTGATTATTCGAAGAATATGAAATAACGCGAATTCAATGAAGGCGCTAAGAAGCTTTTCGTATGAATAAAAATGTCAAAATTTTATGCATTTTGTCGTCCTTTTTTTGAAAATTTTTTTGCTCAACAAATGCCCCCCCCGAATATTATTTTGTTATTAAACAAATTTGGCCTGCCCAAATGTATATTTGCCAAAATCTGAATCAAAATTAAAGGCATGGCGGGCGTAATTGATTTGCTTTTTGCTTGCTCATCAGCCAGCAACAGAAAAAAACCCCAAAATTTCACTGTGATAGCCCCCCCCCCCCCCAATTCACTCTCGACAGGGGACAGAAATGCAAATAATGGGGGGGGGGGGGTTTTGGCTTTGACTGCCAACAATAACTCCTCTTCCCCCCCCCCAGCCTTTTTCTCATTATATGCACATATTTCCCACGTTGCCACCAGTCGTCCCTCGGCTGTCAATAATCCGTAGCGGTATGTAAATTTAAATAGAAAACAAAACAAAAAAATTCTTAACTCTCTTAAATCAGGGGCTCCCATATGTACTTGAATGTCAAGTACAGTGCTTGAAAATCGACCCTCGTACTTGAAATGTATTTATTTTCAAGAATGTACTTGAAAATAGCCATTTTTGGAATTGGACAAAGGAATATTCAAAATTCAAGAGAAAATGGCGACATTTTATCAAAAATGCGTCTTATTATCTCTGTTGCTACATATTTTCAACATATTTTTATTAAAAATTCTTTAAAATTTCCAAAAATTTTCTCGACGGCCGGACCCCTCCCCATTATTATTAAAAAGCTTCAAAAAATTACCGCATTTTTAAAATTTTCCCTTATTAAATTAAAAAATTCAAGTTTTCTCGGCGGCGCCTATCGGACCGCCGACCCTTCCCCCTAAAGTAAAGCAACAAAAAAATTGGCTTTTTTTGGAAAAAACAAAATTTTCAAAATTTTTGCGCAGTTAAAACACGTTTCTGGGGGTTTTCGGGGTCGCTGATCACGATTCTGTTATTTTCTATTTCGTGCATTGGCCCCTCTTTAGCAAAAAAACTTTTGAATTGATTTTGGGCAATAAATATTAATATTTTTTGTAAAAATTTTTTATTTAGAAAAAATATTCGAATTCAGTTTCGGGGTTCGGAATTTTTAAAATAAATGTCAGAATCGTGATCAGCGACCCCAAAACCCCCGGAAACGTGTTTTATATGACTTTTAAAAAAGTTTGCATTTTTTCAAAAAATGGGGGAGGGGACAAACCAAAGTATTACCAAAAATTTAAAAAATTTTCCCGTCTGTGCCTGTAGGCACCCGGACCCACCAACAACGAAATCCAAGACTAGACACGGCTCCGGTAAAAAACACAAAATTGATTTTGGAAAAAATTTTGAGTGTACTTGGATTTCGTAAAATTGGCTCGTTATGTACTTGAAAATCAACACATTTTGTACTTGAGAATTGTCTTTTACTTAATGGGAGGAGCCCCTGCTTAAATCAATGTGCTTGTCACATCTCATCCGACAGCAAAAGAAGTGAACATCGTTTGAGTCCAGCAGCAAAAGAAATTGGAAACATTTTTAATAAAATTGTGCAATATCCAATAATCCTCCCGCCACCAATGGGCACCAACCGAGTGCGCATGCTTCTGCTTATGTGCATGTTAGCCACGTTGATGTTCCTTTTGTACAACAACGAGGTGCCGCAAGTGCTCAACTCGACACTGAACTGGCAGTTTGGCAACAACTCAACCCAAACTACCGGCACTTTGCAGCAGCTTTACCCTGCAGATGACAAAGGCGGTCGTCATGAAAGACGGAGGGTAATTACTAATTACTAATTACCTGTTTAGTTAAAATATGCTGAATAGGCAAATGTTTGGGGAAGAGTTGTTGACTTTTGAGAAACTGTTTTTTAAAATCATTTTTTCTTTTAAGCAGTTTTTGATTCGTTTCAAAAACATTCGCCTAAAATATTGGATGGAATTTGTCAATGCTTGTCCAGAAAAAACGAAGCTCATAATGTTGTCAATGGCACGGAGGGACGGGTTCGAGAAGAGAAAGGGCATTCGAGAAACGTGGATGAAAGATTCAGTAGCATTTTAAAGTTTTTTAATGCTTTTAAATTTAAATTTTTTGGGTCCCCGGGGAAGTGATTCGCTTTTTGATCGCCGATGCAACAGAAGGTGAAGCAAACGATATTCAAAAAAAGTTGGAGCAAGAGCAGACGAAGCATGGCGATTTGGTGTTCCTGCACGGTTTCAGCGACACCTACACGCACATACACCTCAAAGTATCCAAAATTAGAAATTTAAATTAAAATTTAGTATTAATTTTTACTTTTGATGAGTCAATAAAAATCTATAAATAAAACCTACGTATATGGTAAATTCAAATAAATTAAATTAGTATTTAATTTTTTACATTAAAATTAATTTTTCTTTAATTTGTGGAATTATTGACATTTTTAGTGGTACGGCGGCCTCCAATGGCAACAATCGTTTTGTTCGAATGCCGAATGGGTGATGAAAGCGGACGACGATTCGGTGATTCATTTGCGACGTTTGGCCTATTGGACGGAGAAAAAATTCCGTCAAATTGCCGTCCAACATCCGCTGGTGTACATTGGATACATTTACTTTTCGCCACAACCAATTCGGAACAAAAACAGCAAATGGTTGGCATTGCTTTTAATTATTTATAATTTTTAGTTTTTTTATTTTAATAATTAGGTATATTTTAATTTAAATATTTAAGTTTACATAAAATTCCAATTTTCAATATTTTATATTGCAAATTGCAATATTTGTTAATCGGATGATGAGTTGCTGCAATTTTGTTGATCGGCTCACGCGCGCCCAGTTTCATTTGAGTACAATATAAATGTGTATTATGTTTAAAATTATGGAAATTTAGTAATTTAAATATATAAATTCCTGATTGCAAAAAATGCACTATTTTTACAGGAGTTGAATGAACCCTTTAATTAAATATATAAATTACAATTAACATTTTTACACGAGATGTCTAAACCTTAAATTTAAATATTTAAATTACAAATTACCATTTTATACGAGCTTATTGAATGATAAATTTAAATATTTAAATTACAAATTACAAATTACTAAATTTAAATATTTAAATTACAAAGTTACTATTTTACACGAGTTTATTGAATGATAGATTTAAATATTTAATTACAAAGTTACTATTTTACACGAGTTTATTGAATGATAAATTTAAATATTTAAATTACAAATTACCTTTTACACGAGTTTATTGAATGGTAAATTTAAATATTTAAATTACAAATTACTAAATTTAAATATTTAAATTACAAATTACTAAATTTAAATATTTAAATTACAAATTACTAAATTTAAATATTTAAATTACAAATTTACTATTTTACACGAGTTTATTGTGATAAATTTAAATAGGGTTGAGCCCAATCCGCTACATTTGTCTCAAAAAGTCGAATAAACAGTGTGGCGGCGGTTCTTTATTTATATTTTCATCCAAAAAAAAGTCCGTCGTTCGTTTGTGCAGGTACATCTCGGAGGACGTGTACCCCCTGGATTGGTACCCCGACTTCATGCAGGGCACCGTTTATTTGGCTACCCCGGCAACAATTACGGCCATTTTATCGCACACCCGAGAAATTGTCGGCTTTTATTTGGACGACGTTGTGTTCACCGGCATTCTGGCCGAGTTGGCCAATGTCACTTTGGTGGACCAGAAAATGCACTTCATTTGGGGCTTTTCGGTAAGAAAATTCTTAAAACAAAATTAAAACATAAATTTATTTTCAATTTAAAGTATAATGTAAGACATGGCCAATGCGAAGACGTAGTGCCAACGGCACTTTCGATGTGGGGAGCCGGCAATCTTAGGGACTATGTGCATCATTACGGCAGATTGAAGTCAATAAAGTGCAAAAAGAATTAAGCGCAATAAAAGAGAGAGAGAGAGTACGGGTTTATTTTTTATTTTTTTTAATCAAATTCTGTGATTATTTCTTTTATGTTGTTTCTTTAATAAATTTAAATTTTTCAATTAGATATGTACCTATTTTATAACTTATTGAATAAAGTTTTTTAATTTGTTCAAAGTGTCAGACCTTTGGAACGTAATTCAATTCACATAATTTCTCCGCCAATGCAATAAAGCCGATTCAGCAGCAGCGGGGATGGCTGGCTTCCGTGTCAAAGACAAATACGGAAAACGGAATTACCGTACGGTTAACACGGTATACGGTATAGGGAATAGCCAAAAAGACGGTAGATACGGAACGGAAGCCATCCTTGCGACTCCCGGTTTCCTTGTCCATGTCATCGTCGCCCAACGACTTAGTCCTTCCCCTCCGGCGCTGGGATCGTAACCCCAACACCTTCTTATTAGAGCTGTTCCGAGAGTCTCGGTCTCAAATCGAGAAATTTCTCGATTTTTTGGGTCTCAAGTCTCGGTTCTCGGTAAATTTCAAGCTTAAGGGCCTTTTATTTTCTTTGTACATTTATCCAAAATTCACTTCACTACCTAAACACTTTCATTTGCACATTATCGAATTTTGCTTACCGTTATTATACTCAATAATTTAAGAATACAAATTATTTTTGTTTCACGCGTAACACACGAGAACTCTTTTTTTTTCATCGACACTTTTTGGGGCATTGACGCCTCCATCCTTCACCACCACCACCACCGCCGCCCCCGCAGGGGATGAATTATAATGAATGAGAAATGTGTGCAGCACGAAAAGAAGCGCCATTTTCTTCTCTTCCGCGTCGAGGGGCTGCTGAATTTTTGCGCGAACTTGTTTTGTGTGTGCATTTGGCCTTCGGCGACAATGTGACCGCGGGCGGCGCGTGTGACGACAAAAATTTGTCGGGGAAGAGAAAGTACGCCGCGCATTCGTTCGGCGTTTAAAAACGTCGAAAATTCAAAAAAAGATCAAAAATGGAAAATGTTGAAATTGTGACTTTCCTTAAAAACAAAATGTGTCGAACTCTTTTGTTGGTACCGAGAAATTAAAACCTTTTTCCTAATTAATCTTTAATTCAATTACTGCTCATACCTATTTGTAAAATATGTACCTAATTGCATAAAACAATTCAATAATTTAACAGAAAATAAAGTGCATAAATGGTGAATGGCCGGTGATCACTGATCAGATCAGTCATCGTTTTCACAAATTAGTCGAACGGACCGAACCTGTTGTTGATATTATGACGGATATGTTCAGCACCGGTTGTCATGTGCCACGTGTCACAGCATTTCGGCTTACATTGTGTGCACGTGAAAACAACCACGCGCAACTGCAGTTGATCGATTTGGGGCGGTGATTGGACTGTCTCTTATACACATCTAGATGTGTATAAGAGACAGGTACTGTCCTACCCTAGTCTCAGGTAAATAAATGCATATTAAATTTAATGCGAACAATAAATTTGTAAATTTCAGTTTTTCTGGCCTTATTGCGNTATTGCTACACCGCTGCCAAGCTGATTTGTTAATTAAATAAATTATGTTTAACAATTTTATTTAAATTGGCTAATTAACAAAGTGTTTTATTTTTTGGGTTAAAAAATAAATTATTTACAAATTAAAAATTTGAATGTGTATTTTAAAGAAAGGCAATTAGTTTTCAGAAATTATAATTTAATTAATACCAAATTGGCATATCCTTTACAGTTAAATTAACAAAAATTCCGGTTCATGTGCAACGATCAAAATTTGTGTAATATTCTTTGGTGTCCCCTCTTTCATCGACTTTTATTTGATCGGTCCAAAAACCTTTGAACCTTATCATTTGTAATTAAACACTAATAAAAAGTCGAATTTGGACGGTCCAAATCAACAATTCCAAATTTTGAAATATATTAAGAAAATGTCCTCCTCATTAAACTACGAATCGTTAGCTGATCAGTTGGACAGCATTAGCATCGAAAGAGATGCCATTGTCGGCGATGCAACTGCAGACGATTCGGACTTTGAGAAGAGTGACGAGGGCATTGAGGAGGAGCATCCAAACAAACAGCGCATTTTGCAATTGGACGGCAACACGCTGAAGGTGCAAGACCTGGTGGACTGCATGCAGGACAAGTGCCGCCTGCAGGTAAAATTATTTCAAAAGAGCAATAAATAACGCATGTTTTTGAACATAATTTCGAATGGCACTATTTTAGTGTGGAATTATTTTAACTTGAAAATAACTGAGTAGGGATCGTGGACCGACCGATCGAGATTCTCGATCAAAATCTCGATTAGTCCTCAAGTCCGCTCTCTATAACTGAGGCTCCTTAAAAACATTGAAATTATTTTTTTGTTTATAAGTTTATTTCTCATTTTTGGTTTTTTTAGCCGGTTTCTCGACACCCGATTAACGGTTCGTTCCCGGTAGAAAAATGGGCTTTTTCTATCAATCAAAGCTCGATATTTAGCTTTTTGAAGTGCCATAAAAATGATGGCGCAAAACCTTCTTTGTGTCTTGACTTAATTGGATAATTAATATTCTTAATCCTTAAGTGCCTAAGGGATTAATTATTACACTGTGAGGGACAAGTCCGTTCCGAGCCGGGAAAGTGAAAGGGAAGTGAGTCGGGAATCGGATCCGCCAATTAAAGTGATTTTGGGGAGAGAGAGGCGGTAGGATCAAAGACAAATTCCCGGGCGGCGTTACCCCACCCCCAGCACAAACAAAATATTTATATTTGAGGGTGGGGGAGAGTAAAATAGTGGTGGATAAATGGACAATTTATTCTTTGTCCGGATTAAGTAAGATGAATTTCGAACATTTTTCTTAAAAATCAAGTTTTTTTTTTGTTAAAAAATCTTAAGACGAATATTTTTGACAGTTGGACGAATCGGCTCGCCAGCGCATTTGTAAAGCTCGTGCATTTCTCGAGAAAGTTGCAGCCGAACATCGAGGTTTTCTGTCTTTGCTGCTTGGTAATTATTTTGTTCATCATTTATTTTAAGTTGTCTATGGCATAACAACCGGTTTTGGCACTTTTTCAAACGTCGTAATCCCGCCAGGGGAGCTAAAGTAAGCATAAAACATTAATCAAAACTAACTAACTAAACTATCAATGTCCGAAGCAATGTTTGCACTTGAAATTGGCCAAAACGATTTTTTGGAATCGGGGGACCTCGGCTAAATCCGGATCCCGACTCAATCCCGAAAATTGCCCAAGTCGGGACGAGATCCCGCCTTGGGTCCAGACAAATCCCTAGGCTCACGGATTTTTTTAATCACGTCCAGCCCTAGTTCAGATCGATCTTGACCCTCGGAGTCAGAATTTTTTATTTCCTTCAAATAAGTATGTGCGTCGTGTTGCATCATTGTCCCTTTTGATACCCTTAAAACAACTTTAAACATTTAAATTTATGTTGAAGGCAATTGCAACTGAATCTGATCCGTTCCCATGCCACTGGGCATGGCGAGCCGTTAGATCCGGCAACAGCGCGAATGCTTCTCGCGTTACGAATAAACGTACTTGCCAAAGGGCACAGCGGAATTTCGTTGGAAAATGTCGACAAATTGGTGAAGGCGTTCAACGGTAATTTTAAAAGCAAAATTACCCATTTGGGTCTTTAATTGCAGCTTTCTGTGTGTCATATGTTCCTGAGCAAGGCACCGTGGGTTGTTCCGGTGATTTGTGTCCGTTGGCACATTTGGCCCTCGGCCTGATCGGCGAGGGTCGAATGTGGTCACCGCGCACGGGTTGGGCCAATGCTGGCGAAGTGCTGGCCATTAACAGTCTGGAACCAATGGCACTGGGCTTCAAGGAGGGTCTGGCACTGATCAACGGCACTCAGATGGTCTCCGCGTTGGGGTCACTGGGTAATAACTGTCTCTTATACACATCTAGATGTGTATAAGAGACAGCCCCTCCCCAATTAAGCGGTTGTACGAGCTGAGAACGTCGCAAAACAGGCTGATGTTATAGCGGCATTAACGCTGGACGTTCTCAAAGGCACCACGAGGGCATTTGATGCAAGTTGGTTTTAAAATTTAAAATAATTAAAAATTAAAAATTAACTAAAAATTATTTCCATAAAGATATACACCGAGTACGACCTCATCGTGGCCAAAATGTTGTTGCAGGGCGGCTGCGAGCGCTGCTGCACTCGGACCTGAATCGTTCCGAGATTGCCGAATCGCATCGCAACTGCGGAAAAGTGCAGGACGCGTACACATTGCGTTGCGTGCCGCAGGTAAAGATACTTTTATTGTTTTATTGTTTGTTGGGACTACAAATATGGCATCTTTATTTTAAAGTACGTACTTGAAACGAAACATTCTAAAATTTTTAAAGTGAGGAGGTCATTTCTTAGAATAAAGCGAGCGGGATTAGATCTTGATAAAAATTCGGGACTCGGGATCAGGGGTTTTAGGAAACCGGGGGTGATTTTAAAGAATTTGGGATTTTGAAAACTCGGATTGGACTTTTAAGGACAATTCGAAATTCAGTCTCAATCTCGCTCTACTCTACTCCGAGTACTGCGCGGTCGGCATAATTTTGCATTTATTTTTTAAATGTGATTAATTCTATATCACTGTCACAGGTGCACGGAGTTGTGCACGATACGATCGAATTTGTGAAGAGTGTGCTGGAGACGGAGATCAACTCGGCCACAGACAATCCGCTGGTATTCTCCGAGATTGAGGAAGTGATTTCCGGCGGCAATTTCCACGGAGAATATCCGGCAAAAGTCGGTGGTTTAAATCGTCGAATAATTCATCAAAAAACAATTTTCAAAACAAAAATAAATAAAATTCTACAGTAAATAAAGAATAAAAATAGAATTTTTAATTTAAATAATCGCAATTTTCAGTCCAAATACCAATGTTTTTTATGCCGTAGGTTTTGGATTATTTGGCAATCGCTGTGCACGAGTTGGCCCAGATGAGTGAACGTCGACTGGAACGGCTGTTGAACCACGAACTCAGCGGCCTGCCCACCTTTTTGACACAAAACGGCGGGCTCAACTCGGGCCTCATGACCGTCCAGCTCTGTGCCGCCAGTCTGGTGTCCGAGAACAAAGTCTTATGCCATCCGTCCTCTGTAAGTAAAGGAGGACATCAAAGCAGCAGCTGGTGCACTTAACCGTCGTCCAAAATTGAAGGCGGACAGTATACCGACAAGTTGCAATCAAGAGGACCACGTTTCGATGGGCGGCTTTTCGGCACGGAAGGCACTGAAAGTTGTGGAACACACAGAAGCAGGTGATTTCTTGATGTTTGGCATTTTGTCATCTTTTAAAGCATTTTTAACTTCAAACTCTTTAGTGGTGGCTATGGAATTGATGGCCGCGTGTCAAGTGCATATTTAATAATTTTATAAATAAAATAATTTGCCATTATTTTAGGGCATGGAATTTTTGAAGCCGCTCAAAAGCACAGACGCATTGCAAAAGGTGTACGATCTTGTTCGCACTGTTGCACCGTAGGTGTTTTAATTTCAAAACATTCAGTTAACAACTTTCGGCATTTAATATCTAGTGCATTGGAGCAAGATCGCTTTATGCAGCCCGAGATCCAGAAGGTGATCGGCCTGGTCCGTTCCAACCGTGTGTGGAAGGTGGTGGAGCAGCACCTGGAGCGCATGGGTCGTATGGAGTCCAACATTCCAACACTGCTACGGCAGGAGGCGGAAAGTCCGACGGCAGCTGTCCTGGCCGGCACGGACTTTTCAAGAGTGCTCTGATGATAGGTGTTAAATTGGAGAAAAATGATTGGGCATGTTTCTTCTTACATATTGCCTTTGATATATCTATATATATATATATTTTGTATTATTTATATATTATATATTTGTCCTTGCCCGTTTGGTCGGCGACCCTTGCCCGTGTGGGTTTATACGGGCTAAATTTATTTCTTGCGTATTTTGTCATACAAAAAACATTAATTAAGAATTAAAACTGTCACAAAATTGTTGGTTGTACAGCACAGCATAATGTATTTAGGACGAGAGTGTGTTTGGCTAGAGGCGATTCTCTTTTTGACAAAATGGATGAATTGGTTTCATCCAAATAGGACAGAAATCAGTTGGTTCTCGGGTGACCAGATTCCCTGATTTGTCAGGGTTTTTCCTGATTTTGGATTGGTTTTTCAAAAGTTTGGAAATTTTCACTGAAAATTACCAATTTTCTTAACAAATATGTTTCGAAAAAACTAAGGCCGTTAGAAGAAAGAAAACTAAAAAGCCCAAATTAATTTCTTCAAAAATTTCCCGGCCGGACCTCTCATTCTTCTAAAAAGCTTCAAAAAATTACCGTATTTTAAAATTTCAATTGCAAATCTTTTAACAATTTGAGTTATAAAAAGAATTTTCTAACGCAGTTGTTGCAAGTGCAAAACAAGGACCAGAATGACGACTTTTGTTGTTATTTGAGATCATTTTGATCGGCAAACTTTTGGCACAAAAACAAGCGTAATGTAAACAAACAACAAAGCCAATTCATTAACACGCGCAAAGGGACGAGGACAAAGCGGTGAAGGGTTTCCCCCGAAGGGACAAAAAAACGTCCCTAACGGCGCCTACCGATGATCGCGGTTGGGTGCCCTACCGACTGACCTATGCTGCCTGCCGGTGAAGCTCGGATCAAGCTCATGAATATGTAATTCCCCGGGGGGGCATGGACTGAAGAAATTGTTTCTCGAAAAGTCTCGCCAATGTTTCGCCTCACACTCGGCAAATGATTCCATTTGAGTCGCTGTGCCTTCGGAATTCGCCCGCCCCTCACTCTTTCCACCACAAAAGCCCCGCCGATCGTTTATCCATCCAGTCGATCTTCAATCAATTAGCCTCCGATCGATCTCCCCGCCTCCTGCACCCGCCGCTGCTGACGTCAGTCCCCTTCAATCGCCCGCCGCCATCCCAACAGTCCGCGGATTTCAATGCGCGTTTCCATGCCCCCCATCATTTTGTTGTTCGTCTTCTTTATCGTTGCGTTTCTGCCCAACTGTTCAGTCCAAGAGCGAACTCGGAAGGCCAGCAAAGGCACTTTGGAACAGATCAAGCAGCTTTTCAACGAAAAAGCGGCACACCGGTGGTGGGTGGAGGGCAAACGCTTTTTATGATGCCAAGGGCAAAATTGTTGTTTCGGCTTCTAAATTTAGCTAACCAATACCGAACAGAAAAGCCCACCCCCCTTTTTCGGCTTTTGTCGGTTAACTTCTAATAAAAGTGAATCGAATTAAACGGCCTAATGAAGTTGCGTAACGGGTAATGTAACTGCGCCGCTCAGGGCTTTTGTGCAGAATGACCCGCGGCTGTTGGCGGACGAGCCCCACGGATTGGGGGGCCTGCGGAGGAACCCGGCGGCGCGAAGACATCACAACGAATTGGCCGTCAACGACCCCGACGGCGATTACCTTCAGGGCGACATGGAATTGGCCGAATGGCAGGCGGAGAGACTGCGGCACAAACTGAACGCGAGCGCAGTGAAAGGGGCGCTCAAATGGCGGAAGCGGCGGCGGAAGAAGCGAAAGATCGGAAAAGTTCAGTGGGTGCCGTGGGTTAAAGGGACTTGG
>MEIZ01000036.1:185221-200175 GCA_001723225.1 Globodera ellingtonae | reverse complement strand
CAGGGCTCAGAAACAGCGAGTGGGAGCAGAAGCCAACTTTTTGTTGTAGATGATGATCTGTTGGGTTTGATCAGCCGAAAGTGTGCCCGGCGGCAGCACCACAACTTCGGCAGAAGCCGGAAAGTGAACGGTGAATCCGTTGATGAGAACGGCACGGAGTTTCAACGTCTGTTGGTTATGGCGAGCGAATAAATGAATGATTCTTTTTTTAAACTAGAGCCCAAAGATTGACGATTTCGAAAACATATTAAACAATCTTCAGAAAATAAAACAAAAAGTTAAAAGCTATACTAAACGTTGGAAAATGATACTAAAATGTGGAGATATGAATCGGTGAAACCATTCGATTCGATACATCAAAAAACGTCCAATTAATATAAATTTTTTAATAAAATTTAAAAAAAAATTAACAAAGGTTCACACATTTTGAAAAATAAGACTGGAATGGTAAAGAAAAGCAGTCATATTTAAGAAAAAATTATACTATAGAAATTACTAATATGTTTAAAAGTGATATAACTCACGTGATTCGTGTCCACTTTTTCCAATACCAATTCATCAGTTGTCGATCGAAAAGCTTCCTGACAGTTAGGCATAACGACGTTGCTGTTGTTCATCGGTTGATGACGTTGGAGCTGATCGTTAGATTCAGAATATCTCTCACTATCAGGCAATACTCCCGCGCTGTTCTCCAAAAGTTGTCCATATTGATTGTTTGATCCGGAATATCCCTGAGGAAACATTCCTCTGCCGGTGCTATTGTTCTCCAAAGGTTGTCGATATTGATTGTTTGATCCGGAATATCCTTGAAGAAATATTCCCGACCCGGAATATCCCGGAGAAAACATTCTTGTGCCGGTTCTGTTCTCCAAAAGTTGTCGATATTGATTGTTCGATCCGGAATATCCTTGAGGCAAGGTTCCTGTGCTGTTCTCCAAAAGTTGTCGATATTGATTGTTTGATCCAGAATATCCCTGAGGAAACATTCCTGTGCCGGTGCTATTGAAAGGCTGTCTGTATTGATCGTTTGATCCGGAATATCCTTGAGGCAAGGTTCCTGTGCCGGTGCCGTTCTCCAAAAGCTGTCTGTATTGATCGTTTGATCCGGAATATCCTTGAGGCAAGGTTCCTATGCCGGTGCTGTTCTCCAAAAGTTGTCGATATTGATGCTTTGATCCGGAATATCCCTGAGGAAACATTCTTGTGCCGGTGCTATTGTTCTCCAAAGGCTGTCTGTATTGATCGTTTGATCCGGAATATCCTTGAGGCAAGGTCCCTGTGCCGATGTCGTCATTGTCCAAATGTTGTGGGTATTGATTTGTTAATCGGACGTACATCTCAGACAATTCCCCTATGGCGTTGTTGTTGTTGTTGCATACCGGTTGTAGTTGTTGTTTATTTGGTCCATGATATCGCTCAGACGGCATTCCTGCGCGGAAGTTGTTGTCATACTGATGGCATTGATTATTTGATCCGGAATATCCTTGAGGCAAGGTTCCTGTGCTGTTCTCCAAAGGTTGTCTGTATTGACTATTTGATCCGGAATATCCCTGCGGAACCATTCCTGCACCAGTGCTTTTGGCCAAATGTTGTTGAGGTTGATTATTTGCTCGCAAATATCCCTCAAGAAGCATCGTTTTGCCGTCGTTCACTGGTTGCCGTTGTCGTTCAATTGTGTCGTTTAAACGGTGCTGCTGCATTTGTTGCTGCTGCTGCTTCTGCTGCTGCTCCGATGTCCCTTCATTCGCTTTCAGCGCTCGAAGATGAGCGACAACAGCTTCATAAAGAATTGGTTGAGCACATGCGAACTGTTGACTCGGGACCTGAAATAAACATTCATCATTGGTCTCATTTCATTCACTTCTTCTGCTGAACTTTTTGGTAAGATTGTATGTGTAGTTCTCGAAATCTAACATATTATAACCCGTTCGACTCCTCTCTAATTTGAGAATCGTTGGCGGAAACTACTTTGAAGCAAGTTATGAGCCTGGGGCTGAAGTGTTCATATTTGTTTCAGCATGTTTTAAGCACTATATAACAGGGATGTGTATCGTCGTATCGTATCGTAATCGTAAATATCGTAATTTTGGCCCTATCGTGTAACGTAAAAAAAATCGTATCGTATTTTGTGTATCGTAAATATCGTATTTTGAGGAGACGATATCGACAGCCCTGCTATATAATTTCCTCCAACGGATTTGTCTGTTAGTCTTACAAATTAGAAAGGAGTCGAACGGTATATAATATGTTAGACTTGAGAGACAGTATTCTGCAACTTCCGATGTTTTTTTTGTCTTCGGCAGCTACAGTATAATTCCCTCTTCTTAATAAAAACAAAATTTCATCGTTAAGGGTTAAGAAGCGTACCCAAATGAAAAACTTTAAAATAATCTCGTGTTTTTGTTTGTTAAGAGGTCGTTTCTTTTCACCTTTCCGAATGGATGATTGATGAACAGTCCGGTCTTGCCAATGTTTGGCGAGTTTGAAGTTGGAACAATTTTGACATTCGCCCCAAGAGGCTGTGCTGGGGGAACGTAGACGAAGTACGCTCTATGAGAAAAAGGGGAGGGGGGTGGAGGACTAATGAATCCGAAATTCCCGAGTTTCTCATAATTTCCTCCAGGCGTGTGCACGTATATCCGTGGATACGGACGGATAACGGATATTAAAAATCCACTTATCCGGAAATATCCGCTGTATATCCGAGGATATCCGGAATCCGGATATGGGATTTTGGAAGGCCACGGATACGGACGGATAACGGATATGAGATTTTGAGGGTGGACGGATACGGAAACGAAAATTAGTATCCGTGCACACCCCTGATTTCCTCTCATCTTTTCCCACAGTGCAAACCCCAGGGATGGGCGGAATTTCCGATTTCCAAAAATTTCTTAAAAATTTTAATATTTCTCAGCGCAATTTTTCACCCCATAAATATTCTTAATAAAATTTTGAAAGTTACATTTTTGAAGAAAAATTCATAACAATTAAATAATTAGGTAATGTTCACTAAAACCATTCATTGTCCACCTGGAAAAGGTCCAATCATTCGCTTGCACAATTTGGCCTCCGCCGTGCCTCTCGCGAATGTGCTTCATCAAATTGGTGACGGATTTGAACGGATTGTTTTTGTTGGGGCCTCTGTTACACGGCCGCCACATGCAAAACAAAGGAGCGGAAACTGTTTAAATAATGTCCGTGCACATTTATTTAAAAAAAACTTTTTTTTGTTTTTTTTAAATTACGTAATGAAAGATGCGAAATCGAAATATGCTGAAACAGTCCAGCCTCGGAATTGGACTCGAAGATGCAGCCGTTCCATAAACAGCAGAACGCACGAAGTTGGCCGGCCTAACTTTTAAAGATTGTTTAATTATTATTATAAAAACTGAATATTTTTGCAAAGTTTTTAAAAATGAGATTTTTTATAAATATATTCCCTCGCAGCATAGGCAACCAAAAAAACAAAATCGTAGAAACGTCTAAAGCTCTATTTTTTCGGTTTCGAATTCAATATTAAAAATAATTTTTTGTTTTCAACAAAATTCGGGAAAAATGAAATATTTATTCATAAATTATACAAATAAATAAATAAAAAACCCACTTTTGGCTCTGGCGCCGCTATTTGCTGCAGCTCTTTGGCGTGCCGTTCGTAGACCTGCTTCTCAGCCACAGGCAATGTTTTCCAGCGCCGCGCGGTCTCTTCCGATATTTGTTTGAATGTTGCCTCGGGCGGAATCGAACACCGGATGATGGCACGCTGAGTGGCACTGAACAGGATGAACGGGTTGCCCCTTTTGCACGCGTTCAGAATGGCATTCTGTGACAATAAGACATTTGGAATTTAAATAAAAAATGGCATTTTATTCTTTTGTAATGATTTTTATTTCTTAAAGCATTAGTAAACTCACAGAAATTCCATTTGGATTTGCTCTCAATGCTTCTAAAGTTTTTGATGCTGACATTGGCGGATTGACACCAGCAGAAGGCAAATTGTTCTGAATTCTTTTCGTTTTTTTTTGTGATTCGTTTGGGTGGTTAATCCCCAACATTTTTGGCATTCTTTTAATTTTCGGGAAGTTTTCCGGGTCGTTGAATCCGAATCCGATTTCCATCTCAACAAATTCGGACCCTGAAATCAAATTCGTGCTTTTTGTCAAAAATTTGACGGCGTAGAAGATTCAAATCAGTCCGTCTATAGCTTTTCTTAACAAATTGTTTTTGCAAAAAAATGGGGGGGGGGAGGGCCTCCAAATTATATCAAAATTCCGATTCGACCTGAGGCCGCTGATACTCCCCCAATAATTGTACATCATGCTCATCATTGTTCATCAGCTGTCCATCCTCACGCATCCACTGCTGAATGTGCTCCTCCAAGTCGTCCAAATTGATTATCGAAGAAGATGAGGACGAGGACGCGGACGAAGCAGCAGGGGAAGGAGGACGAACGGGTGGACATTCTGTGACGACGATTGAGTTTAGAGCCATAAACCCCAAGCAGTTTTTGTTCATGTCGAACACCCGTTCCCGGATTTAAACAATTTTAATTTGTGCAAAAATGCATTTAAATGTTAGAAAATCCAAAAAGAAATTGTCAAAAGAAAAAAAATGACGAGACAGTAAATCGGAGTTCCAAAAATAAAATGTCTATTTTCAACAAAAAAATGTCACAGTTTCCCATACAAAAATGCTTTCACCGACTGACATATTAAAGAACGGTCAATACAATTTTCGGGATCGGGTGCCGCCGACCCAATCCCAAAAATCCCCCCATCTTAAGAATTGCGGTCCCGACGAAAAAAATCTTAGCAATTTCAAATGCATGTTTTCTGGGGTAAAAATATGCGTAGAACACGAATCCCGCGCTCGGATTTTGCGAATGTCGAACTACGAAGCCGAATTCGAACAATTTTTCGAAATTTCAGACATGTAAAAAATAATTTATGCATGAACCCAAAAAGCTTAAATCTTCAAAAAATGCATGAAAATGTTTGTAATACTGGGAAAACAAAACAATTCAATTCTTAACGGGGCGAAATGTGCAATATAAAAATTAATCAACCCAAAAAAGGTTGTATTTTAAATTTCAAAAAATGTTCGAATTCGAGTTCGGGGTTCGACATTCGCAAAATCCGAGCTCGGTACGCATATTTTTACCCTAGAAAACGTATTATAAACATCAAAATTAAAAAAAAAAAATTTTCAGTGGGACCGCTCTTAAGGATTGCCCTTTGATACACATTAAACAAGACAAAATCCACAAATAATAAGTCCATGCTTTTGCTTGCCCACCTTCGCCAGCAGCAATCCATTCAGTCTTCACGTTTCGCATAAAGCGCGCCCGGCCCTCACGCTCATTGCCGTCGCCGCCGCCGGCGACAAAAGTGCGTTGTTGTTGTTGTTCATGACAAAACTGGCAAATTTTATAAAGTTAAGCACTAAAAATGGTAAAGAATGGTCATTTTAACTTGGTTATTTTTGGAAGTGAAAGCCACACATAAAAAGACAATTAATTATATTCCCTAATGAAAGAAAATTGTTAGAGCCACAACAACAATTAATTACATTTTAATTTGTGAAGTTAATACATTTTAGTTCAATTCAAAATTAAATTAATTACAAATTATTCGACCATTTTCTTGCCTGATTCTGATTAATTGCCGCTGCCACTTCATTTTTGACAACGATGTATTGACTGCGCATTTTCCAGTGAAATAAAATCAGCTAATTACAAAAGAATCTGAGGGTAATTAGTTTAACAGATTGTTCTTGAGTCTCATTTTAAGAATTTTCGTGATTTTTTTAATAGCAAATGCAGGTACTTTCCGACCCTCAACCCAAATTCATTTGACACATTTCTAACCGTTACTTTTCTTAATTTTTGAACTAAACCCGTTTAAATTCTCAACGCAAAATTCGATAAATTGAAGGTCATATTCGTTACCTCTAGAATGTTTGGGGGTCGCAGAACCGAAAAGTACCCAAATGCCTCTTATCTAGTGTATCCCTCCCACCTTCGAAATAGACAATTAAAAATTGCTTAATGCAGGGATCGTATCAGTCCTTATTTATAAGATTAGTCCTTATTTATAAGATTTGTCCTTATTTCAAGTCGGCGCGCCACGAAATACCCAACAGCCAAAAACCACGAAATAGCCAAAAAAATGAAATTTTTTTAAAAGTCGACAAATATGGATCATAGGTCCCAAGCTCAAATCACTCAAAACCCCTTTATTAGGTTTTATTAGGGGCTGAAACCAATAGAACAATCAAAAATTTTATTGGGGCAAGCATTTAAACCGGGTTTTGAACGGTTTAAAACTAAAAAAATATTCTAAAAATGGTCTGAAAATACGAGCGCTTTAAATTCGCAATTTTTATTTTCTATTGGCGAATTCGTGATCAGTGCGTCAAATAACATATTTTTAGACTATTTTTAGAATAAAAATATTTTCCTTTTGACCAAAAGGGTCCGCCCTATGGTTTTTGAAAAATTGAACCGGTTCAAAAACCGGTTTAAATGCTTGTCCCAATAAAATTTTGATTGTTCTATCGGTTACAGCCCCTAAGAAAATTAATAGTGGTTTTGAGTGATTTCGAGCCTGGAACCTATGATCCATATTTTCCGACAAAAAGATTTTGTTAGGGGTATACACGGGAATTGACCTCTATTTCGACCAATTGCGAACCCCGGAGCCGGATTAGAATAATTTTGAAATTTTCAAAAAATGTTCGAATCCCGGTTCGGGGTTCGAAATTGGTCGAAATGGAGGTCGGATTCGGATTCATCGCCCTTGTATACCCCTAACAAAAAATTTTTTGCCGACTTTTACGTGGCTTGGATGTTTCGTGGCGCAGCGTTTCAGGTCTTAGTCCTTATTTTTTGAATTTTGAAGTGTTACATATTTTTTATTGAATAATATTTTAAAACGAACTTTTGGTTATGTTTTGAAATCTTTTTGTTCATTTTATTGGATATAGAAATTTCATAAAATTTTGATCTAATAGTACTCAAAATGAAAAATTGGAAGCGAATTCTTTAAATATTTAAATTTAGCCCGCACTCAAACGAAAAATTGTGCTAGTTTTTTACCAATTTAAATTTCTCGGCGGCACCTATTGGCACCACCGACCCCCCCCCCCCNCCCCCCCCCCCCGTCCCAGAAGCTTAAAAAAAGATTAAAAACGGCCACTGAAGCAAAAATCGAGCAGGCTAGAACGTTTTAAAAGTTTGTCTTTTTTTGGACCCCTAAATCGTATTTTTGGGCTTCGATGTCCTTATTTTGGAAAAATTCCGATACAATCCCTACACATATGTACTTTAATGTGTATTTATCTTAAAGTAACAAAACATAATCTAATCTAATCTAATATACTATGTAGAATAAGTATATTCATGCAGTGCAAAGGCAAAAATAGGGTTAGTTAATTTGTAAGCGAAAGGAAAGAATACTTTCTTCAAGGGCAGCGCTCGCATGCAAAGCCATTGATTGATTTCTGACATAAATGATGCTCAAGGGGGCAGAATGAGCTGCGTGCGTGTGGGCGTGTGGGGATATAAAGAGAGAGAGCGGGAAACGCACGCGTCACACTCCCTAACCTTTTCTTTCCTTCCCTTTACACAAAAAGAAGGCAATAGAGAGAAAGGGAGGCGGGGGGTGGGGGCGGGTAAGTGGCAGGCTCTCATTCATAGTAAGAGCGCTTGGCGCTTTGTTTGCAAGGCTGCCATTTTTTTTGTCCCTTTACCTATTCTCTATTTACCCCCACCATTCCATTTAGAAAAAAAACTACCAAAAGGATAAAATGTCCGCGGTAGGCCAAAATCGGACAAAAATGGAATTTGTATTTAATTTACTAATTATGTTTATATCTGACAGACAACCAACAACTATGATTTACCTATGTAATTTTTGATGGTCTATGAATTCGGACCTTTTGTCCGATTACCGGACCTTTTTTCATAAAAAAATTAATAAAATTCGAATTTATAAAAATTTCTTTCGAGACCGTAGCAGCACCAATGTAGAGAATGCTAACCAAAGTTTTGCCAACAGGCTCAAACAACTTGCTTGCCTTCTCGCTTTAAATAGCAAATTTCTTTTTCAAAGAATTTTTTTTTGTTTTCTGCCCAAAAATACAACATATAAAATTGACCTTTTTTACACAATACACTCTTAAAGATCAAAGTTTCCAATCATTTTGTTATTACCAAAAAAATGGCAAATATTGGCAGAAATATGGAATATTGCACGAAAAAAAAACTTAAAATGGCAAAAATAAAAAGCTAAAATAAAGACAAAAATAAAAAAGGCAAAATTAATAAATAATATGAAAAAATACATAGTGCCCAGACTCAAAATCATCCAAAACAACTTTAATAGGGTTTTTTAGGTGCAAAATAATTCCATCCAAAAACTTTAAACCGATGTTTAGACATTGGTACTAAAACGTCGGGCCGCAATAAACAACAAAAACTAATTTACACGTCAATACGTCTTTAGTACGTAGCTAATTTGTAAGCGTACGTAGACAAAGGTCCGGTCGCTTGGAAAACGACAAAATATCCGATGGATAAAATGTCCGGTAGGCCAAAATCGGACAAAAATGAATTTATGCAATAATTTAGTACATAATTACTACATATATGTTTATATCTGACAGACAACCAATTTATGTAATTTAATGCAATATTTTGGAAAATGAATCTTCTGAACCGGTTTCAATAACCGATTTAAATATTATAAATGCTTAAAAAATGAACATAAAATGTGATTTTCGGCCTACCGAACCGAATGCGCAGACTGGGGCAATAACTGACTTCAAACGTAGGTAACCGATTCCGACAAATTAAAAACAATTCGAAAGCTATTGTCGAGATGACGCTATAGTTAACTAAGGTTTTGCGATTGGACAAGTCTTAAAAAGTTATGGCCAAAAAATTTTAAAAAGTTCAAAAATATGGAGTTTTTAATTTGTTTGCCATAACTTTTTGAAGACTTGTCCAATCGCATAACTTTAGCTTAGCTATAGCGTCATCTCGACAAGGATATTTGATTTCATTCCCTTACTTGCTTTCTTCTTTGTGAGATCTTTTGCCCCCGCCCTAGGCGTTTTAACCGTCCACTTCCAACCAGCGGAATCACTCGCTTCTTGACACCATATTTATTTTCGGCATTTTCGAAAAATATAATTTTGCTGATTGGGAGTCTGGGGACCCAATGATATATTTTCCTATATACTTTTATATGCACTAAAAATTCGCTGATCTAAAGAAAAGCGATTTGAGCTTCTCTCGTGATTATTTAATCGTAAAAAAAACATAAATCCGGTCCACACTCGTTTATCAAGTTTAAATAAAACACATAAATGAGCATAAATGACACTTTAATTTTACAAAGCTTTCATCGTTTTATTGCTGTTGTCGACAAAATTTCTTGTCACAATTTTGAAGACACTCTTCGTTGACGCAACCGCATTTGCAGCTCCAACATTTGATCATACCAGCACTTCAAAAAATTGTCAAACAATTTAATATAAATATTAAATTTATCAAATTTACTCCGTCTCAATCTTCATTTGAATACAATTCTCTGCATTGCGCGCAAATCGATTCCTAAAAAGTCAATTGTTTTTTCATCTTCGTCAAATTTTTAATTTTCCAAAACAAAACAAAAATTCTTAAATTTTTAAACGTTTAAAAATTAAACAATTTCAGACGCTGAGATGAGCAAGTGATTCATTCCCTTTACACCTCCAATCCCGGGGAAGACCGTCTTCGGTCTTTGAACGTGTCCGATCATTCGCCCCTTTCTTCTCTTTCTGTATAAAAGGTTGGGGCGACTGGATTCGTGCCAGCGTTCCCAGTTAAGCGGACCGATGTGCTGTTAGAGCACTACACACACCACGCCTTAATCCCATAAAGCCGCTGGGATTAAGCTAGGGTTGAGCCCCGACCCCTCGGGGGCGGAAAAGTCGGGGTCGGGGACGACCAAATTTTTCGGGGTCGGGGATCGGAGGCCGGGGTTGGCCATGTCGAGGTCGGGGACGACCCCATGTTGGGGCTCGGAGTCGGGGCTTAACCCTAGATTAAGCAGTGATTGATATCCCTTACAATATGATATTTTATTTACCTAGGCTTAAAATTCCTACAATACAAATACAATAATACTAATATTACATTGAATTGCTGCTGACAGCACTATCACCGCAATCTGCTTTGTAAATTGCTGAACAGACCAACAAAAATGTAATAATGCAAACTTTTTCCATTCTAAAAAGTGTTTAAAAAAGCATTTTATATCAAAGAAAAGGGGCAATTTGAACTTAAAATTTGTTAATTTTTTTGTGAAAAAAATTAGACACATCAAATGGCAAAGGGCAGGCAAATTGGTAAAAGGAAAGGGTGGCAATGATTGATTAAGACGAAAGTCATGTGAGTTTATTGTCCATTTTTCAATTAATTTAATGTCACACAAATTAAATCGTTATTAATTGTTTATAGCCGGTAATTATTCTAAGAAAATTGATAATTTTATCTTAATTTAAAAAAAAAAAAATTTACTATTAATTCAAAATTCATTCCAATGAACAAATCAAAACCAAAAAAGGCGCAAATGAAGGGCGACGTTTAATAATCAGTTTGTTCTTAAAATAAAATGTTGAGCCGAACAACTAACCAGTTTAGCCCCTTCCAATTTGTTTTATTGATCAAAAACGTTTGTTCAATCATTTGTCAGATGCACAGATTTAATAAAATATTTAGATTAAATTTGTTTTAATTATGATTTATATAAATTGTCTGATTATTCGTTGGATGTCTTTCGCCCTTTTTCTGTTACTATTTATACTCTTTGTTTTAACGCCATTTTCGCTTGGCACTGACGAACTGTCCGCCGATGGTTCCACGGACAATGCTTGTTCTTTCTCCAACGGTGGCCAAATTTCAGCAGGCTGTTCATGTGACCAAAGAGCGTATGTTTTACACTTACAAATTAATTGATAATTATTATTAATCAGTTTTTGTATTGATTTTGCTAAACTTTGCAGTCAAAGTTTAAGTTTCGTTTCCAAATCTTCGAGTTTTTCGTTTTGAAACCATGTAAAACTCAAAATTTCGAGAAAAAAATAAACCTTAAATTATGTGGCAACAATTATTTGTGTTTAGAATAATGCTTTTGCGTTCGGCTTTCGAGCATTGGACCATCCCAAACTGTATTCAAATCCCTTAAAAAAACCGATAACAAAAAAAACATAAAATATAATTTTCTATAAATTAATTTATTTTGAATTGTTTTTTGTTTCAAAAGTATAAAAATTTATTTATATTTTTTGAAAAATTCCTTAAAAAAGGCAATAAGAACAAAAAGTGCACAAATATTGACTTTTTTTGGACTACATATGTACTAAAAAGATCGATTATTCCTGAAAAATTTTTTAATTCGATCCGTATAATAAAAATAAAAACATGTGAAAATGTTTATTGACAGTTTAATTTCCATTCAGATGCGTGTGCAAAAACCCGGATGGCATCGGTTGTTCTCGTCTAATACATTCCCGAATATTGACATAAAATAAAACGAAAAAAGTCTTTGACAAAATTTAACCGTGTCCGTCTTTAATGGTTTTCGTGTGCTGGATTTCTAGTTTATGTCCCCGACCTACTCGATTTTACTGGCAAAAACTTTAGTCATTTTCTTTCAAATATTTTGACCTTTTGCATAAAATTGGTCTTTGCCCATGGCAAAATTTTTGATCATTTGAATGCCTCGATAAAGTTGATCGTTCGTCGGCTTAACAAATGCTTTTTTGACTTTTAATTCGACAAATCCACGTTTTTCATTGCCCCCGCGGGCGTAAATGAATAATCAAAACGGAGTGGCCGAGAATGGCCTATAAAAGGGCCTCCAAACAATTGGGGGACACTCACAATCCTCTAACAATCGGCCTAAACTCCCCAAAAACTCAAAATGCAACACTTTGCCAAGCTTCCGCTGGTTCTGCTTCTGCTCCTTCNCCCAAAAACTCAAAATGCAACACTTTGCCAAGCTTCCGCTGGTTCTGCTTCTGCTCCTTCTGGTAATAATAAAAGTTTAATGGCCAATTAACAAACGACGTTTTGCCTTCAGGTGTCATTTGTCTCTTCTGTGCCTCTGGCCAATGAAATGGAAGCATCGGCGAATGGACTGTCTGAAGTCTCTCTTTTTTAATTACGAAATGATTAAAAAATATTTAAATTCGTTTTAGCGCGTTAAACGACAACAATTCGGAGGCGGCGGCGGTCGGGCAACTGGCATAATTAACATCAACCAACCGCAACAGCCTCGATGGAACGGTCGCAATTGGGTGGTGGGAACTGGACGTATTGTCAACATCAACAACCCTGGCGGCCGAGGAAAGTGAGCTGAAGAGGAAACGGAGGAAAAAGAACGGAATGACTAAAAACCAACAAACGCATTTCTTACTGCTGAAATTGTGAAAATTGTTCCAATTATTGTCTAAAAATAAAGTAAAAGCAAAATGAAAAAATAAAAGAATTTGTTCAAATTTTTGATGAAATTTAAAAGATTTTTGTTTGGCAGTGCTGTCTATTCTCCGATTGGGTAGAGAATTTTCATAAAATTTTGAACGAAATTAAAGCTTTCAAAACAAACTCAAAACCACCTCCCAGCTGCGGAAAGAGTATGGAATTTGTTTTATGCAATAATTTACTAATTATGTTTATATGTGACAGACAATCAACAACTATGATTTATTTTATTTAATGCAATTTTTATTTGTATTCTGAACCACTTCAATAACCGCTTTGCCTATAGAAGCGTTTGGGGCTAAAGCAGCTTGAATATTTTCAAAGCTTACGTAAACCGGCTCAAAACCCAGTTTAAAGCATTTGCCGAATAAAATTCTTACTTGGAAAATTCGGTTTCAGCCCCAAAACAAACCTTGAGAAGTGTTTTTGATTTTGAAAGCACCCACACCAAATCGTGCAAAAAACGGTCATAGGATAGAGAACATTAAATAAATGAAATCGTGTCGATAAAAAGCATTTTGAGTAATTTTCTTCAGCAAAAAATAACACAGACCCGCCGATACGGTTAACATACGCTACATGCGACGCTTCTTTTCAGTTACCATCCCTAGAAAATGATAAAATGCATCCATTGATAAAGCCATTTTTTAATTGATATGCTAATTCTCGAGTTATAGTCAAAATCTCAAACCAAATTTTTCCAAAATTCTTCAAATCCACTAAATTTTGGTAGGGGTAAGAAGGGAGCACCAGAAGCATGTTTACAAATTTTGACACGAAATAACTGCTTAAACGCAATAAAAAAAAAATTCATCCCTGAAACCGAACATTTTTTCGAAAACCCCTTATCAAAAACGCAATAAAAAGGGAAAATACAACCCCTAAAAACAAAAATTTTCGGAAAAATTGCTTAAGAAAAATGCAATAAAACCCAAAAATATACCCCTAAAAATCGACTTTTTTTCGGTACCCCCTCCAAAGCAAAATCCTAAATACGTGCCTGCTGTCTGCCACACGGTTTTTTCGTCGCTTAAAGGACAAACGGTCATAAGTGATAAAATCTTTAATCGCTTATAGAAAAGGAAGAATAAATGCATCAAATTAAAAATATGTTAATTTTTAACTTTTTATATAGGCGCATAATTATAATTTAGTTAAAATTGGCACTTTTGGCGCAATGATAATTGTCGAGAAATGATCCGCCTGATTTTATATTGGAGCAGGTTTTGCATTAGCTCTAAAATAATAAAATCAATATTATTCATTATTTTGGATTTCTCTGTGATTGTTTTTAATAAGGAAGACAGAATAGGATGGCTACCGGTCCGAATCCCCCCACGATGGCCGATTCAGTCCCGTACTGAAGCTAATATTAAACTTAGCTTAGGCCTAAGCCACCCTGGCTTGGGGTTCGTTAGGCTTAGGCTTAGGCCTATGCCTAAGCTAGCCTATGCTTAGCTTAGATCAAGCTTAGGCTTAGCCTAAGACGTTGAGGGGATTCGGGAAGTTTTGGCTGTGGGGGGATTCGAGACACATTTGGCTGTGGGGGGATTCGGACGGGGGGGATTCGGAGCGGAAGCGAATAGGATTGATACATGTTATTTATACACCTCTAAATTGCATTGACTCGATTTTAGCACCTTTTTTGGGTTATTACTACAAAACCGGATATTATCCGGGTCCCCCGGATACCGGATAGCTCAAAAACACCCGGATACCGGTCCCGGATCCAGCATAATTTAGCTGTCATCGTTCAAGACCGGATAATTTTTATGCAAAATTGTCCCATACCGGTTCCAGATTATCCGGTTTTGTCCAACCCTAGTTATTACTAATACTTTCTCATTCTGTCAAGCCTGGATTAAAACTCCATCTTTCTTTGTTCACTATCATCGAAAAATTCTTCAGAATTTCGCGAGACGCGGAATTTGAGCGTGCCGGCCAAATTTGGCCATGAGGATTGGTTGCTGCTTGTGATGATCCGTCTCCAGCCCCCCTATAAAATAACTATTGCGCCATATCCGGAAAGGATTATACTTTAGTCATTTCTTTCAAACATTTTGACATTTGAAGAAATAATTCATAAAAATGGTTTTGCCCTAAAGAAAATTTTGTTGATCATTCATTTGCTTCCATTAAGCGATCGTTTGTCGACTTTACAAATGCTCATTGTCTTAGATGGCCTTTTCTGAGATCGTTTTGCGGCCAATTTTTGACTTTTAATTCGACAAATCCACGTTTATTCATTCCCCCCGCGGGCGTAAATGAATAATCAAAACGGAGTGGCCGAGAATGGCCTATAAAAGGGCCTCCAAACAATTGGGAGACACTCACAATCCTCTAACAATCGGCCTAAACTCCCCAAAAACTCAAAATGCAACACTTTGCCAAGCTTCCGCTGGTTCTGCTTCTGCTCCTTCTGGTA
>MEIZ01000036.1:171669-185140 GCA_001723225.1 Globodera ellingtonae | reverse complement strand
ATAATAAAAGTTTAATGGCCAATTAACAAACGACCTTTTGCCTTCAGGTGTCATTTGTCGCTTCTGTGCCTCTGGCCAATGAAATTGAAGCATCGGCGAATGGACTTTCTGAAGTCTCTCTTTTTTAATTACGAAATGATTAAAAAATATTTAAATTCGTTTTAGCGCGTTAAACGAGGATACGGCGGCCACGGTGGCTTCTTTGGAGGTGGCGGCGGCATGGGCGGCGGCGGAGGCTACGGCGGCACTTGCAGCGGCGGCTCCAACGGCTGTTCTCCCGGATGGGTAAGTTTGGAAAAAGAGAAGTGCCGATAACGAATTCAAAGAATAATTTCCCCGTTTAAGAGTTGTAAATGGACTGGCAACACTTTCATATGTATAAACATCGCGAACATTGGCACTAATAATGGGCAAGTCAACCAAGGCCGCAAATGAACGGATGGCGGAAGAAGAGTGGGCTGAACGCATCATGGCGTTGTTGTCAGATGAATTAAACGACGAAATGATTGGCAAAGCTGTTACAATTATATATTTTTGCAAATAAAAATTTTAATTGCAAGCTTTTTGTTAAGAGCCTTTTTCGCTTCCGCTCCGAATCCCCCCCGTCCGAATCCCCCCACAGCCAAATGTGTCTCGAATCCCCCCACAGCCAAAACTTCCCGAATCCCCTCAACGTCTTAGGCTAAGCCTAAGCTTGATCTAAGCTAAGCATAGGCTCTGTCTCTTATACACATCTAGATGTGTATAAGAGACAGGTGTCGGATAGAGCTGGGAACATGGCACGACTGAAAATGGCTGGCTGACTTCCGACCCTACTATCATGGCAAAACCAGGAGGAGTGCTGGTTCTCGTCCTGTTTGGTGGTTTGGCGGTGTTGACAATTAGAGCTACTTGAGACCAAAACCAGACCGAAAGCTAAACCCGAGAGTTTCTTGAATCGAGACTCGGGTCTTTTTTGGTTACTCCTTTTTATTGATTCTTACAAAAACCTTTTAAAAATGCCGAGTCTCTTTATGTCCCAACGCCTTTGAGGCGTTCTGACCGTCCAACCACCAGCTGGCTGGGACCTTTTCTTCCATACAAATTTCAATTCAAGATTGCATATTTAATACATATAAATTTTTCATCTCAATGACGTACAAAAATTGGCGAAGGGGTGTGAAATTTTTTGAAAAGTTTAAAAATAATCAAAAATTATGAAAAAAACTTTGTCATTTACCTAGGTAATTTAATAAAATTAAAAAGGTAAAATTGCATCTGAGCGGCCAGACTTGAATTCACCCAAAATTACTTTGATAGGGTTTATTAGGTGCAGAAACGATAAAACAATCAAAAATATCATTAGGACAAGCATTTAAACCGGTTCAAATTTTGAAAAAGCATAGCGAGAGAAAAGACCTATTCTACATAAATTGTCTGAAAATATGTTATTTGATAGACTTTACGAATTAGCAATAGAAAAAATTAAAAATTTAAAGCGGTTTTTGAATCGGTTGAATTTTTTTAAATTAAGGAAAAAGTGACTTTTAAATAACGCCAAAGCCGGATTAGAATAACGCGCACCCGCTCCGCGGGAATATTCGTTTTCAGCACCTAAGAAAAACTATAAAAATAATAGTTTTGAGTCTGGGGGCTGGCTGATTAAATTTTTCTGAGTTTTTTTTTGCTCTCATTTTATTTATCGGTTTAGATATGCATGTTTTTGTAACAAATCTTCACATTTTTAAAAGAATTAAATGTGTTAATTCCCTTCTTGTAAGTGCCGTCCAATGTGCTCATTCATCATGCCCCTCCTATGTTTTGAATTGCGGGATTGGGTTTGGAAGGCATCGTACAATGCCAGACTCCACGGACCATTTGGCATACCTTAAACGTAAAATAATTCAAATAAATTTATTTTCCATAATTGACTTGTCCTTGATTGACACCAACGTTGGCTTCGTTCACCGAAACCCCATCATCACTTTGGGGTACGGACGAGGCAAATGGCACCTAAAAGTATGCCATGCCAAATGTTTGTTAGTCGTCAACCACCGAAATTTTAGTTACTATTTAAAAAACTGACCAAAAGGAGCAAAAGGAAAACCGCTGAAAGCTTTGCAAAGTGTTGCATTTTGTGCTCAAAATTGTTGTGAATAGATTAGAAGCTGTTTTAGCACAAAGAATAGAATGTGAGTGTCCAAATTGTTTGTTGACCCTTTTATGTATAGGAGGAACATATTCATTCACATGACACATTTAAAATTATGTTCATACCCCCGAGGGGGAGGAATAAACGTGGATTGATTGATTGTGCTGTGATTCGGCAAAAATTGGCCAAGAATTGTTTCAGAAAAGGCCAACGTGATGTCAAAGTGTAGTTATGGCCAGCAGAAGAATAAAAAAATTTGTTTCAAAATTTTCAGCCTTACGGGCCCAGAACCTTTTTGTAGTTTGTTAGAGCGTTTAGCTTTTGCTTGACAATGTACGCTTTTGAATGGTATCAAAAATATTTTATTATGTTGGCTTTGAGAAAACTCAGAACAAAATAAAGTAGGAAAAAAATTCGAGAAATTAAACAAAAAATTGCAATTTTAAACAAACTCAAATTGATCTTGCGGAAGGATGGCCAATAATCTGATCGATGAAAGCCAGGGCTCGGATCTCAAAATTTTTAAAATCCGCATCGAGAGATTAAAAAATCCTCGAATTTCTACTTTATATGGGTAGTTCTCAGAATCATTATTTCGTATATCATTCGTTTACCGCATCATTCATTGTTGGAAAGTGATTAGCTTTTTTGGTTGTTTTTAATAGGTGGGATTCGAAATATTCGGTCGTGGTGGGCTCAGAACTTTTTTTGCTCAACGTTCACTTCACCCATATTTTCCGAGAAGTAAAAAACAGACGACGGGAAAATGGGCTATTTTCAATAGAGTTAATTTAATAATTGAAATTTTTGAAATAAAGACATCTTCCTTCAAAAGTTTGTTTTGAAAGATTCGATTCGAATTTTATGGAAATTCTCTAGCCATAAAACCAAGACAAATGGCGAGTTGCCAGTGGCAACACACCAAACAAACTGCATACCCAAAGAAAACTCAACTTTTTACAATTCATTTTTCAATCCATTTATAATATTTTTACTCTTATTTATATCCTATTAATATACCCAAATCTTATCAAGATCAGATCACACAAATTACTAACAATTGTGGTTATTTTTTCTTATTTTTATTAAATCGTTTCGAAAATTTTTTAAACGAGTTTGCTTTAATTTCAACTCAAGTCGCCCGAGTAAATGTGCTCAAATTTTATCGTTTTGCTTCCACTTAATTTTAGACGATAATTGCAGCAATCTTCTTTTAGCAATAAGAAATGCATTGTTTTTAGTTATTCCATTCTTTCTTTCCATATTCAACGACATCGACGCGTTCATCCACTTCCTGTTCAGCTTCAGCTCACTTTCCGCCGCCGGCGTTGTTGACGTTGACAATACGTCCAGTTCCATCCACCCAATTGAAACCGTTCCATCGAGGCGGTTGGTTGACGTTAATTATGCCGGTTGCCCGACCGCCTTGTCGTTTGACGCGCTTAAAGCGTAATATACGTAAATATCGACAATTTCATCGATTGCTTTCACCTGAACTTCAGCTTCATTCAGCGGCACAGAAGCGACAAATGACACCTGAAGGCAAAAGGTCGTTTGTTAATTGGCCATTAAACTTTTATTATTACCAGAAGGAGCAGAAGCAGAACCAGCGGAAGCTTGGCAAAGTGTTGCATTTTGAGTTTTTGGGGAGTTTAGGCCGATTGTTAGAGGATTGTGAGTGTCCCCCAATTGTTTGGAGGCCCTTTTATAGGCCATTCTCGGCCACTCCGTTTTGATTATTCATTTACGCCCGCGGGGGGAANTGTCCCCCAATTGTTTGGAGGCCCTTTTATAGGCCATTCTCGGCCACTCCGTTTTGATTATTCATTTACGCCCGCGGGGGGAATGAATGAACGTGGATTTGTCAAATTAAAGGCCAAAAAAAGCATTTGTGAAGCCGACGAACGATCAACTTTATCGAGGCATTCAAACGATCAAAAATTTTGCCATGGGCAAAGACCAATTTATGAATTAACAAAATTTTTTTAAAAAGGTCAAAATGTTTGAAAGAAAATGATTAAAGTTTTGCTATCAAAATAGAATAGGTCGAGACTGGTTTTTTGGGAAAAACCGGAGCGGGAAATCGATGAAACAAGTGTTAACCTTTCTGGATATGGTCGGTAAAATTGGTTGTTTATGTGGATTTAAACATTTTTGGTAGAATTGTTTGTTTTAAGATGCGGGGCTTGGCGATGCAGATAGGTGCCGCCAAAAAAATAAAAATGCTTAATTTCTCCCAACTTTTTTTTGGATTTCGGTACAGTTTGGTGTTCGGATTAGGGTTAGTCCCCGACCCCGAGCCCAAAAAAGGGGTCGTCCCCGACCCCGACTTTCCCACTACCGAGGGGTCGGGGACCAACCCTTGTTCGGATCCGCACTGGTGAAAATTATGTTTTCAATTTCTATAAGCATTCGATGTTGGAGAAATAATTTCTAAAAATTTTAAAAACAAAAACATTTCAGATGGCACAGTATTTACAAATTTTTGGACTCAGCAAGGGTAAATTTTTAGCAAATCTCAACGTAAAGTTGAGATTTAAATGAAATAAAGTTTAAAAATACTTCTCGAGATGGCTTCTGCATTTTAAAAATTTAAAAAGGAGTATCCATTTTTTGTTAGTTAAATTTTCCCAAAGGGGAGATCCTTTTGGGATTTAAACGAAAATTTTTCTCTTCAAATTCAGTTGAAATAAACCCGAAACCCCTGCTGAAATGCTTATTTTTCTGAACGAAACATTGCCCATAATGAACAAGTATTGAATAAAATTGCTGTTCATTTTAAATTGAATTCAAAATGCCCAAAAAATACCGAAAACCGGTTGGTATACCGAATTTTTTGGACCGCATTTTTCGGTATCGGTATTTTACCGAAAACGAAATACCGTACCGAATACCAAAAAACCCCATTTGCCAACATTAGAGGGAACGATTTGTCAAAATTTGTCGTATTTGGTTGCAATTCGAAAGCTTCACCGCTTTTGGAAAATCGGGATTCAAGAGCGTCGCATTTTTTTCCTAATGAATACGGTATTACAAAAGCGGTGAAGCTTAATGTTGTTTAAATTTCATAGCAGAATTTTGAAAAAAGTCAAAATTGTTCCAGAAAATCGGGATTCAAGAGCGTCGTATTTTTTCCCTAATGAATACGGTATTCCAAAAGCGGTGAAGCTTAATGTTGTTTAAATTTGGGAGGATTAGATAAATTTGGTACCTAAAAATATACAATTCATTTTTCAATCTATTTGTCCCCAACCCAATTGCGGCCGTTCCAATGCGGCGGTCGGTTGACGTTAATTATGCCAGTTGCCCGATCGCCTTGTCGTTTGACGATTGCTCCGCATTTAACGTTTACGGCTTTTAATTATAGTTGATATTTTCCTTAACCCCTAGACCAATTCCTAAAATTACTCCGCATTAACGTTTACGGCTTTTAATTATAGTTGATATTTTCCTTAACCCCTAGAATTTTGTTAATTTTCTGAGAAACCATGCGACATTTATTAGTCGTGAACAGCTTTCCACTTCCTAAAATTACTCCGCATTTAACGTTTACGGCTTTTAATTATAGTTGATATTTTCCTTAACCCCTAGAATTTTGTTAAATTTCTGAGAAGCCATGCGACATTTATTAGTCGTGAACAGCTTTTCCGCATTTAAGTTATAGCTTTTAATTATAGTTGATATTTTCCTTAACCCCTAGAATTTTGTTAAATTTCTGAGAAGCCATGCATAAATTTCATCTTTTGAAAAATTTATTTTTATTTCAAGATATTTTTCTCTTATTTCTGGACCATTTAACTTTTTTCAATATTTTAATTATAATTCAAAATATTTTATGTTAACCAACTTTGAAGCCCATCGTTTTTATATGAGTAAAAAAAATCGCCATAAAATTCCTGACGATATGTTTTTTGTAGTCCCATGAACGTAGCCTTAGGATTTTGTTTTAATTTTAGAATTTTTTATAAATAAATGATAAAAATTATATTATAAATTCAGTTAAATTAGTTTTTTTTTCATTATTTTTTAAAAAACCCAACGAATTTTCAATCCTTGGTTTCTGAGTACAGGCTGACAAATAATCCTCCCATAAAGAATTCAAATGTTGCACGAATGTTTTTGTAGATGGCGCATAGGGATCCTCAAGGCCGCGGTATGGGTCATTTATCAAAATTAGGAAAATGTTATACAAATTAAATTTGGTATTATATTAAAATCATTAAAGAAAATTAAATTTACGGTGTGTCCATGGTGATTTTCGTACATGAAGTTGTCCCTTTCCGCCTGCGGGTATGTGCTGGGGCGTATTGCAGGAACTCCTCTCTGCTGGGTTTGTGAGCGCATTCCCAGCCGGGAAAGCAGATTAGTTGATTGATTGTCGCGCATGCATGCCGCCATACGCCGATCATTGAATTTTTAATTTTATTTTGTTGAAATTATCATTAGTGTATTATTTTAGGGCTCGGATTTTTAGAGCCCTTAAAGTCTGGGGGCTAATTATTTATTAATGAAGATATTTGTGTAACATTTTTTATTATTAAATTTTTACTCCCTCAATCAAATATTCGGCAACAGTTCGTTGATCAATGTTGTTGTCGTCCATGTAGTTTGTGAATTGGTTGCCAAATTGGCAGTGTTCATCGAAATATCTCCTTGCGCATCAATTTTGTTGGAAATGTATTTCTTAAATTATTAAATGTTATTTATGAATATTTTGATCATTTCATCTACTAATCCCAAGTAAAGACCAAAAATTTTCTAATTCTGCATATATAAATATTTTCTATCAAGAAAGATCCCAGATTTAGTTCAAGCCATTTTATCATTAATCATCTACTTTTAATTCATCCGCCAATCTTTGCAGTTCGGACGATGAAGTTGACGACGATGATTGTACGTAGCTCATTTTAAATTAAATGCACAATTTCAAACTAAATTATTGTTGAAGCTGGAATAGATAATAAAAATAATTTCATGCAAATATGCTAAATTGCTAAGTGGACGAAAAAGATATGACCAATGCAAAATACGCAAAATAATTCAAGATGAAAAGCAGAAATTTGGTCGTAATAAGATTAGTATTTTTATGCATTTTCCTTTTATCTTCGAATTAATAAACTTTAAAAAATTTTTTGTATTAGAATTTTCAAAAAAAACCTAATAATCAAACTCTCGATGTTATTTAAAAACAGTGTTGAATGTCGAAATCGTATACTGCAGTACCCTTAGTGGCGGCATTTAACCAATACATAAAATTAGGCGCATCGTTGAGTGGCTAAACTTTAAATTGAATTGGTTCTAAGGTTCGAGCTCCTCCGGTGATAATCACTTTTTTTTATTAATACTTTTTTCCATTATAGTATTTTACAATTTTTGAAAAATTTCATGATAGAATCAGAGAAAGAACGAAAATTTTTTCTCGATCCAGCTAGGCATGAAAAATAAAATTCTAATGGACAACTCGACAGCGAAATCATTTTGCCAGTTTAAACTCCTTTTCAAAAATATTTCGTTCATTTAAAGGTATTTTCATCTTTTTTCGGACGTCTCTAAATCAGTTTTTCATGTCCTAACCTGTGGTGTCATTTGTCTTTATTTTTTTCATTTTCAGAGGATTTTCATTATTCAAATGAGAAAATTTGAAAGCAAATTAACAAACCGTTTTGTTCCTGTCAGTTTTGTGTTCCTAAGGACTTTTTGTTCCCAAACATTTTACATATATAACTGGTGTCAGATAAATTAGGACCGTCAAATATGGCATTGTACTGTTGGCATTAGGGACCGGTGCCGGACCGGAATCCGCTCGGATTTTTTCAGAATTGAAAATCCGGTTTCGGATCAGGAAATTTAATTTCACCGGTCCCTAGTTCTTTACGACGGTGGTTCAATGAGGAGAAGATGAAATGCCAAACTTCTAACGACGACGACAACAGCGGAAAAAAGATGTTGACGATACAGTAGCAGAAGAAAAGGCATCGTCCCAAAAAACATCGACATTTGGTGATACGGTAGGAGACGTTTTGTGGATGAAAGTGCAGCGATTGATAAGGAAATGAGAGTGGTAGATAAGACGGCCCATTCCAGAGACTACAAATATATTCAGAATCCCGCATTCTAGATTCAAAAATGTCAGGAAATGAGGGATCCAGTTAATCCCTAACATATATAGGAATTTTTTAATAACAAAAAAAACTTTTTAAGAAGAAGTTGCTTTAACACTAATTCAGTAATAATATCTTTTATACTAAAAAAACCGTCAAATTATTTGGGTTATTATCACAATTCTCTGATGAAAAGTCGGCAAAGCCATCAGCGGAGTGAATCATCAAATTTGTTTTTTGGTGCATTGGCAGTGAAATTTTTAAAATAATGCCAGCAAATTTAAAAGGCTGTAACCTTTTTTCCAAACTCAACCAAATCACACAACAAAGCGCCCAGTAAAAGCTCAAAGTTTTTAAAAGCTATTGTTAAGCCAACGCTAAACAATTACAAAAAAAAACATACATTTTTATAAGCTCAAAATCTGTTTTCTGATCCAAAGAGGTGCCCGCCGCCCGTCAGCGCCCCCATTTATTCCAATAAAACTGCAGAATTAATTAAAAATGCCATCTCTAGACATCGACGCCGCTTCAACGTTCACATTCCCTGTGGAGTTCAGACAACAGAGCTATCTCAGTCGTTGGCTTCAAATTTTTGAATTTATGGAGCAACCCCTTTATGGACTTTTTTAGTCGGTATCGGGATTTCAAGAAAAAATTCTTTTAAATTTAGTATACATAAAATCAACCAATTTTGATTTTATTTATAAAAAAAAAATTTATTATTACTGTCGAAATTACCCATTGTTGACAGCCAAAGTTCTGTCGAAATTATCCACTGTCCAAATTAACCACTGTCGAATTACTTACTGTCGGAATTACCTAGCACCGGCATGGGACCGCGACCAGTACTGAAATGACTTTTCTGGAACTGAAATTTAGTCCCGGGTTTTTTCAAGCTCCGTTATAAATGGCCTCGGCTTTATCACATTTATGAATAACAATCACAAAACAAATAAGACTCCAAACATAAAAATCTGAACTTATTGCTTTCCAAATTTGTTTTTTTTGCCTATTATAATCGGTTGAGTAACTCGAATATAATTAATTGAAATTAATTAATTTAATAAATAATTTGCGAGAAATTTTTGGCGCAAATAAAAGTTTTAGAAATTAATATTTATTTAAGATTTATTCAATTGCGCCAAATTTTATCGGCGTGTTATTTGAATGTTGGTATTCGAATTTTCCTAGTAAAAAAATTTGAGATTCTCTTTTTTTTCAAAAATATAGAAACAATAAAGAAAGACGCATCATTTACTAGTAAAATTCGAATTTCACTTTAAAACTTAATTTAAAAGTCTAAGATAAATTTTTGGAAAAAAATGATTCGTCGATGCTTATCGGCATCCGATCAGTTCAAAAAGATGTTTGTTGATTTCAAAGGTTAACGCTGTTTTCAGGTTAAAGTTTCTGAACCATTTCGAGATCTTTTGTTTTAAGTTTATTCAACCACAAACTTTTGAGCATTTGAATGGAATTGGCGATGTGCCAAAATCTTTGAACGGCGCTGAACGGCCCGCCATATTTAAACGGCACAGAACAAAAAAAAAATCAAAAAATTTACAACGGATTTACACATACAATGCTTTAATTGGGTGTCAAAATATGCCGAACGTTGGCTTATAAAGCTGATTTCGGTAGCCTGAATTGACAGTTTGAATGTTACCAAAAATGACCAAATATGCGCATATATATGCTCCAAAAAAGGCCAAAATATGCCAAAAGCACTTTTAGTACCCTAATATGCTTAAAACTTAATTTTTTTTCTTATTTAACGTATAATTAAGTAGGTTTAAAGCCTTATTATTTTAGTATTTTTGGAAAGTTAAAAAGATCGAAAAAATCGCGGTGGGCCATCTCCGCGCCAACCACTCGAGCGCTGCGCCATTTCAGCGCTGCGATTATTCCCCGTATTTTTATGAAAATGTTCAATTCTTCAAGCATTTTAAACATATCGTTAAAATGAATTATTTTTCAAAAACAGCCAAAAACCCATGATTTTGGGTGCATTTTCTTGAATTTTTGGTCAAAAATGCCAAAATGCTCAAAATATGCAAAAATATGCCCAAATATGCACCGATATGCAAAAAATATGCTCGAGCCCCAAAATATGATAAAAGATGCAATTTATTTGACCAAAAAGGTTGAAACCAACGCGAAAAGGCTATTTTTAAGCCGTATTCTTCAAAGCATATAAAACTAAAAATATGCAAATGCATATAAATGCCAGCCCTAATTGTAAGTGTAAATGTGCAGTTGCAAATTTTTTCCCATTTTTTGTTCTGTGCCATTTAAATATGGCGGTTGATCGGCATCATGTGTTTCCGACAGTAAGTCATTTCGACAGTGGACTTCGACAGTGCCACTGTTGAAAATTCTGTAATTTTCTAAAAAGTCTAAAATTCTTATTTTTAGAGCATTTCGACCCACGTAATGGTATAAAATACCTAAAAAGTAAAAATTCGAACAATTGTAATTTTCGAGGTAGGCCTAAAATGCATTTTTTTAGCAAAACGGATAACGTACAAGGTCTAAAAAGGAGTTACAAGCTGAAAATTCGAAAGGTCTGTTCGAAACATTTATTTGGAATTCACTTTCAATATTTTTTTGAAAAAATAGAATTTAAATTTGGCTAGTATACCTTTGAATTTTACTAAACGCTGAACACCGCCAGTATTACCTCTTTTAATTACCCACCTAATAAGTACGCACTCTCTAATAATTACCCACTCTAGGAGAGAGTTGAAAAATTATTACCCACTCTCTAATTATTACCCACTCTCTAATAATTACCCACTGTCCAATAGGTAATCGCTATTTTTAACAGTTCGAAGCCAATTTTATCGCCTTTTTCACTGGATAAAAATTGATGAGATGTAACGGGGAAAATTGATAAACTATGAGTGTGTTCTAAATTTGAAAAAATAATTTCATCATCTTCGCCAACACCGCCAAGCTCCAAATCATTTTCATCTTCTGATAAGCCCGCTTGAGGTCGGTCCATAACAGAGTTAACTCGCGGGCCCATAATCGTGCAAAATTTATTTCTTAAATTTAATGGAAAAATGATTGCGGACTGCGTTTTTCCATAGGTTTAATCTTTAAATTTGGACCCACCACAATTTTAAGTTCAAATTAAAATAGGTAACTAAAATCTTTTGAATGATTGTTCAATATATGCTTTCAAATTACAAATTGTGTATATAAATAAAATAAAGCGGTTTTTGAACCGGACAAATTTTTGAAAATTAAGGAAAACAACGACTTTTAGTGACAAAAGCCGGATATAATAATGAAAGGCCGGCCCGCCAACAACGCATGCGGAGACGGAGCAAGTAGTGGGGCGAGACGGAGGGCGGAGGAAGAAGTCTGACGAGCGCCCCCGGGGGCGAGCGCGCGGGGACCCGCGGAGCATGCACGCGCGGACTTCTTACGGAGTCTCGCCCAACCTACTGGCCGCCGTAGTCGAGTTATTTTCCACCTTACTGTCTAAATTTCTCCTTATCGGGCTTTGGTTTATTCAAAAATCGTTTTTCCTTAATTTTCAAAAATTTGAAACCGGTTCAAAAMCCGCTATTTTATTTTATATACACAATTTGTAATTTGAAAGCATATGTATTGAATGATTTAGCCCCTTTTTTAATCAGTGGACAACTAAGTCCCCTCTGGAAAGACACTTCAGTCCCGGGCTCATAAATTTCTTCATAGTTGAGCCGCGGTGCGACATTTGCGGACGGACATTTGCGGACGGACATTTGCGGACGGACATTTGCGGACGGACATTTGCGGACGGACATTTGCGGACGGACATTTGCGGACAGACATTTGCGGACAGACATTTGCGGACAGACTTTTGCGGACGGTTTTATTTGAAAAAAAAAATTAAAAATGAATTAAAATTGTTGAATAAGTTAATAATCAGGTGTGAATAAATGTTACAAACATAATTTTATTGCGCAAATGTATGCAGAGTGGCCATAATACCCTATTTATCAGGGATTTCCTGATTTTACATTGTCGCCTGATTTTGCCTAATTTTTTAAAAACTTGGAAATTTTCATGAAAATGGCCGATTCTTCAAAAAAAAAACCCCCCAGCGCCGCAGGGTCCCTCCTATTTCTAAAAAGCAGCACCTATAGGCACCGCCGACCCACCCGCCCCAGAAGTTTAAGCAGAATTCGCAAAAAAAAAATACATTTTTGAAAAATCGTAAATCATCGTTGTCTGCTCATACGCGGTTACTGTCAACAGAAAGACAACTTGCGCTGTAAACTTCAGTGGTCACTACCATTGTAGCCCAAAATTTTTTTTTTTAGAATCGATATAAAATAACAAATGTTTACACTTTTGAAGATAATTGCGCAATACAGTTATATATGTAGCATTTAATCGCAACTAATGCTTTTCTTTCAACTTATTCAACAATTTTATTTTTAATTTTGTTTTCAAATAAAACCGTCCGCAAAAGTCTGTCCGCAAATGTCCGTCCGCAAAAGTCTGTCCGCAAAAGTCAGCTCGCCGATGGGACAGTCTTTGATCGGACTACCGTAACCGGTGGGCACTCCGCATCCGAGCAATGCCGCCTTGTCAAGAGGCACAGATTGATCAATCTGTGGGGAAGGGAAGTTAATTGGTTATTCTAATATTTAAATGGAAGTTTAATTAGTTATTCTAATATTTAAATGGAAGTTTAATTAGTTATTCTAATATTTAAATGGAAGTTAATTGGTTTTAAAAAAGGGGCTAAATCATTCAATACATATGCTTTCAAAATTACAAATTGTGTATATAAAATAAAATAGCGGTTTTTGAACCGGTTTCAAATTTTTGAAAATTAAGGAAAAACGATTTTTGAATAAACCAAAGCCCGATAAGGAGAAATTTAGACAGTAAGGTGGAAAATAACTCGACTACGGCGGCCAGTAGGTTGGGCGAGACTCCGTAAGAAGTCCGCGCGTGCATGCTCCTGTCTCTTATACACATCTAGATGTGTATAAGAGACTAAACCAAAGCCCGATAAGGGAAAATTTAGACAGTAAGGTGGAAAATAGCAGCCAAAGTACCGCACACTCGACTACGGCGGCCAGTAGGTGGGGCGAGACTCCGGAAGCTGTCTCTTTTTCTGATTTTTCTGTACAGTTACGGTGGTTAAACAATTTTAAAAATTCTTTTTAACTTTTTACAATTTAGAAACAAACATTTTAGATGACAATTCACAAGCTTTTCATTCATTTTTTGT
>MEIZ01000036.1:140375-160479 GCA_001723225.1 Globodera ellingtonae | reverse complement strand
TTAAAGAATTGATTTTAAATGGAACTTTTTTTCAACTCTTTTTGAACACAAAAAGAATTAATTGATAAAACCATTCGTTTTTCACCTGACGTAGCCACCGTTACCATCGCGTTTTCGATGCAATCCGGTGATGAAGCTAAGGAGCAGCCATTGGGTCTTTGGGGTACAGAACAGCGGACGTTTTGCACTGTAATTATAGTTATTTTCATTCATCACTGTCGTTGGGATTATTTCTGGAGCCGTTAGTCCGGCATTTCCTAAAATGCCATTCAATTTTGGATCATTGATCCGGCATTTTGTGCCGTTTTGCCCGTTGGAGGGGAGGGGGGAGGGGGGGGGCACTTTAGCGTACATCTCGTCCATCTGTTGAGCTTCCGCCAGTGGCGCATTGATTCCATTGCACAGCATGTAGTCCTCGTCAATCATTCGTGCCACCAAATTGTTCTCCGCTTCCGAATGAATGGAAACAATTTGCCCTCCCACCGCGCCACAAACTTTTTGTGCCTGATTTAATTTATGCAATTTGGATCATTAAGCATTTAAAAAAATGTGCAAAATTTGGTGGATTGTTTAAAATTTTAACAAAAAGTTTCAGTCAATTCGGGGTGAAGCCACCGACCTTAATAGAACTCATTTCGGAAGTGAAGATCTTGTAGCAGTTCTGGTCCATTTGCTCCCAACCAGGACCACAAATAGCGAGCGCAAAAGCGTTTAATGCGAATGGGTAAATTAATAATGAAATCCACATTGTTTTTTACTAAATTTAAAAAAGAATAATATTAAAAAAAAATATCTAACAAATTGAAGCAGTCCAATCCAAAAGATAAAACTGATTAATGAATGAAGAAAGTCATTTCGCTTAAATTGACGAACTTTTATTGACACAATAAAATTTAAAAGATTCGCTTTATTTGTCTCGTAATAAAATTTGTTTATTGAATAATTTTTATTGAAAGTGGAAAAGGGCCATAATTTATTTTCAAACACCCGAATAGTTTTAAATTCAGAGAAAAAACACATAATAATATTCGAATAACCAAAAGCATCGGAATTACGTTGAATCTTCTTCATTTATTTTTGTTCACAAATCAACGAATTTAAGCATTTTTTGACATTTGATTCAAAATTGGCATTTGTTTATAGAGAGAATTTTAATTTCAAAAAGTGTTGAATCATTCCGTTTTAAAATGTCATTTGTTTTATTAAATTACAGAAAGCGTACAATTAATCACTCACTCATTTATGGCCATTATTATTTCTGATCAAAATGTTTACTCATTCGCAGAATATTGCCTTTTGCCTTAAATGTTCGTTGATCATCCAAACTTGACATTCATTTTGTCAGTCTTTGCTCGCCATCCCTTTACAATATTTGGCATTTTTAATTCAATACACATTCATTCATCCCCGGGGGCGGTGATCATTCAATTTGGGCAAATGGACGGAATGAAAAGCCTTTAAAAGAAGCACCAAATGGAGAACAAATCACTTTTTGTCCGTCCATTGACTTTACACCTCTATTCCATTCCATCACAAATTGAAAATGAGACTCTCCGCCACCACCAAACTTTCGATGGCATTGCTCTTGCTGATTTTGGTCTGTCTTAGAAAATTAGGGGAAAATTCCTATTTTGATTTCCGTACTAAAAAGAATTAAATTCATTTTTTGTTTCAGGTTTCGTTTGTCTGCTCCAACTCTTCGGTCAAGAAATCGGATGGGAAGTCGTCGACGCCTTCGCCCCGCCCGCCAGCTGCTGATGACGTCGATGAAGAAGCTTTTGACCCGGTGAGTGGGGCCAATCTGTGGACTCGGCCTTTAAAAGATATTTTAAGGAGCCCGCCGTGCCCAGCCAAGGCAAAAGCAAAAGCAAAGGCAAAGGCAAACCACCACCAAAAATAGTGAACGTCAACAATCCAAGCGGCCAATCTTAAGTGGAAGAGAGAGAAGAAAGCGCCTTCTTCCATTACGGAATGAATAAATTGTGCGATCGGATTCGTCGTCCATGCTAATTCTAATTGTTCCAATTACCCATCAAATACAAAATGATAATTGCAAAATAAGGACAGTGAAATGTCGAAAATTCGATTTTGCTGGCACTTTGTCAATTAGAAACTTTTGAACCTGCACCTATGCCAAATCTTGCATGGACATACATAGGATAGATAGAGAACATTAAATTAATGCAATCGTGTCGATAAATAGCTTCTTCAGTAAAAATGCTAATTCTAATTGTTCCAATTACCCATCAAATACAAAATGATAAATCGGTGGTCAAAATTGACAATTATATGCCATTGAGTCCATTTAAAGGCTAATCGGCTTTATTCGATGCTTACAATTAATTGCTTTAACAGAGCTTCAAAGTTTTAAACCAGGGCTTGCAAATCTGACGTTTTAGACTCATTATCATTTGAGAGGCTGATCTAAATTTTCAGTTTGATTCCAAAATTCTTGACATTTGGATATTTTTTACTGCGAAATTTAACCGGTTTATACTGGTCAAACGACTGAACATTTTTTACGTCATAATCAAATTGGTTTTTGGTGATTCGAGTTTTTCAATCAACTTTTAAATTTAAATCAAAATTTCGAAAAAATGTATTGATCTTAAAGCAGGAGTGCCAACAAAAATTTTGCAAAATAAGGACAGTGATGGTCAAAAATACGATTTTGCTGGCATTTTGTCAATTAAAAACTATTGAACCTGGCACAAAATTTTCGTTGTTCGCACCGCCAAGTTTTGGCCAGGCGGATTTACATAATTCTCTTCATTTTATGCGCGCTGCACCCAAAAAAGTTAGGTGTGCTCAAAGATCCAATGTTGGCCAAAAAAAAGGTGATTTTTGGCATTTTGCAAAAAAAAAATTTCTCTGTCCAATTTAATTGTGCCAGTTTCAAAAGTTTCTAATTGAGCAAAATCGTATTTTTGACCTTCACTGTCCTTATTTTGCAAAATTTGTTGGTACTCCTGCTTTAAATGGACTCAATGAGAACAATACATTTTTTTCGAAATTTCGATTTAAATTTAAAAATTGATTGAAAATAGGCTGGCCGAACACTGCGGCTACCACATCAGGGTTGCCGCGGGTTGAGAAAAATGTCGGGTCGGGTTTCGGGTAACCCGCGGCAACCCTTTACCACATTATAACTTGGGTCCGGATTTTTAGGGACTAAAAAATCGCTCTAATTCAAAATTTTTCGAAATGAATGCTATTTTTGGGCTTCTCTCGTCAAACCTTATCCGCAAAAAAAACATCTAAAACCCTAAAATATGCACTAATGGGAAAACAATTTGCATAACAAGGTTTGAACATTTTGCATTAAATAATGTTGAACATTTTTTAAATAGTATTTTTATCATTCGAAAGTTATTAATTTAATGCAATTTTCCTATTTTTTAATGAATTCCAATTTTATTTTATTGGAATTAATTTAACCTTTAATTATTTTTAATGGAAATCTAAGTAAGGTTAATTTTGCGAGAAAGATTCTTACCGTCGATCTATTTCTACAGTATTTTTGTTATATTTAAGCCTAGATGTGAATCTTTAAACACTTTTTTTATTCATGTGCTTTTTATTCGGGTCTGAACCAATAAGGTAATTAACATTTAAAGACCCCTATTTCTCTCTATTAGTAACCCCCCCCCTTCTAAGTTACAGTAAATCGGGTTTCAACACCAAAAATAGAACCATTCACGGTCCAAATGTCAAAGATCTGAGTATCTTTTATGCCAATATTGCGTATCGCGCGATACATCAAAATTTTCAAATTTCCCCACCAGCTGCGCCTCCCTATTATTACCCTGTGATCGCGGGTTTATTTTTGACCTGATCAGAATTTAAAACGACTTTTAAATCACCCATATGTTTGTTATATATACATTTGCAAGACAATTGATGATGTCAGTGTCTATAGAACGCCAAAATAATTTAATACTCTTCATAAATAAAAAAAAAAAACACTTTAACAACAACATTTTTCTTTATCTTCACACTTTAGAGCAGAACAAATCGCATTCACCAGGGTAGCTTTATAAACCATAACCATAATCTAAATAAAGTTAAAGTTTGAAAAATCCGTTTATTATAATTTATAAAGACAGAATCAAAAATATTTTACGTTTTTTAGGTTCATGTTCAGCTTCAATTTCATTCGTGGCCAATTCGTGTTGTTCCAAGCGTTTGTTGATACGATACGGACTGTGAATATTCCCTTCTAAATTTAAAAAAAAATTAATTTTTTTTTAAATTCTTGTTTTCCATTTTTTGCCTCCTTTTTTGGGCCAATAACACCAGAAAAAAGCATCATGAGCAAAATGCTCAAAATAACACCCTTCACAATGTTCATTGTTTCTTAAAAATAGAGCGAGCGGATTTCTGAAAAAGAAAATGTTTAATTAATAATTGTTGACTAAATCCCGTACGACCCACCCTACTTCAAAATAGTAATATGTAAAACGAAATATTATGTGATATTCCTTTCCGCAGAGCCTTTTAAATATGCAATTTTATGCACTTTGATGTTCATATGCATACATAGGCATAGGCATATTGTATATAATGCATAATCCAATAATTGTCTGAAAGATGTATATGTTTATTGATTATCGCTTTTATATTAGGATTTATTTATGTCACCTTGCACTTTATCTCGTGAAAAATTTCAATAATAAGTGCTTGGAGATTTGAAACTAATAATCTGAATGCAGCTTTTAAAAATAGAATTTTTTAAAGAATTAAGGACATTCCATCAAAGCCCAGACTCCAAATCATCTAAGAACCGCTTTAAAATGGCTTATTTAAAGCGACAAATCTGTTTAAAACATAACTAGGGTTGTTCACGGTCGGTTTTAAACCGGTACCCCCGGTTTTCGGTTTTTGGCCCAATAAAGCCGCTTTTCGGATCGGTTAACCGACCGTGAACATTGAACAACCCTAAACATTTCACCAATCGACCCAACATTCAGCGCTCATCCAGAGGCTCTTGCAGCATATCAGCGTTGTTGCCATCTGTGTTCATCCAATTTTGGCCCTCGGGGGCGCATTTTAAGACGATTAAGTTGCTATTCCTCACCACAAAAATTATGGATATTGCATATACCTAAATGCGCACCCTAACAATGTATAAATAAGCGCAATGAGATTTTTTGTTCTCAACCACTACTCATCAAAGTACAAAGTCCATCCACCCAAAGTGTAGTCAACCTCACCGACAACCAGCAGCAACCCAAACATTCATTCTTTTGAGGCATTTTAAGTAAAGAAATAAAAGTCCTAACGCGCAAGATGGCTACCAAATCGAACCCAGACCGGCCCTAACACAAAACGGGGCAATAACTTGCTTCAACCGTAACCAATTCAGACATTCTTACAAAAACCCGCCAATTTTTGTAAAATTTCGGATTTTTCACCCAAAAATTCCCGGAAATCCGTAACCGGTTACATACGCCAACAAATTGTATATCATTTGTCACGGTATTTTTCATTTAAGTTAAGCGGTTTACAGAACCGGGAAACTGCTAAAATGGGGACAAAATTTTCAATGAAAACACTCAATCATAACAACTTTTATTTGCTTTCCTATTGTGCTCATATGWCCCCATTTTCGCAAAATAATAATAATAATTTTCACTTAACCTTTATCAGCAAGCACTTCATATGTTATAAATAAGATGAAAGTATAAATTAACCACCAAAGAAATTGTAAAAAAATTAAATCTTTATTATTAATCTCCAAATACTATGTACATCTTTTTATTTTTTCAAATATTGTAACGAAGAAAAGTACTGGGGCATTGGGTAAAACCTTTGGTCAATTATTTATTTTTTAAATTTTACTAAAAAATTCATAACTTTTTTTTTGCTAAAAATTTCCCTTTTAACTGATTAGTAAAATAGCGCCTTTAATGCGCTACAACTGATTTGTGAGTTATAGTGAAAAAACTAATTTTGGTTTACCCGACCATAGGGCAGGCTGCCAAAATTATTATTCAACTAAATTCGAAAAACTTTCCCGGAAGCCTAAGGACAAAATAAGGACGGAGGCCTCAAATAAGGACAAATCTTATAAATAAAGACAAATCTTATAAATAAGGACAAATGGTACCCCTGCCATAGGGGGAGGACCCCTTCGTATGTTTCTGCAAAATTTCGCCCAGCCATAACTCCGCAAATCGACAAGCCCCTGGTTTGAAAAACTTTGAAGCTCTGTTAAAGCAATTAAGAAGGGTTAAATTGTAAGCATCGAATAAAGCCGATTAGCCTTTAAATGGACTCAATGGCATATAATTGTCAATTTTGACCACCGATTTATCATTTTGTATTTGATGGGTAATTGGAACAATTAGAATTAGCATTTTTACTGAAGAAGCTATTTATCGACACGATTGCATTAATTTAATGTTCTCTATCTATCCTATGTATGTCCATGCAAGATTTGGCATAGGTGCAGGTTCAAAAGTTTCTAATTGACAAAGTGCCAGCAAAATCGAATTTTCGACATTTCACTGTCCTTATTTTGCAATTATCATTTTGTATTTGATGGGTAATTGGAACAATTAGAATTAGCATGGACGACGAATCCGATCGCACAATTTATTCATTCCGTAATGGAAGAAGGCGCTTTCTTCTCTCTCTTCCACTTAAGATTGGCCGCTTGGATTGTTGACGTTCACTATTTTTGGTGGTGGTTTGCCTTTGCCTTTGCTTTTGCTTTTGCCTTGGCTGGGCACGGCGGGCTCCTTAAAATATCTTTTAAAGGCCGAGTCCACAGATTGGCCCCACTCACCGGGTCAAAAGCTTCTTCATCGACGTCATCAGCAGCTGGCGGGCGGGGCGAAGGCGTCGACGACTTCCCATCCGATTTCTTGACCGAAGAGTTGGAGCAGACAAACGAAACCTGAAACAAAAAATGAATTTAATTCTTTTTAGTACGGAAATCAAAATAGGAATTTTCCCCTAATTTTCTAAGACAGACCAAAATCAGCAAGAGCAATGCCATCGAAAGTTTGGTGGTGGCGGAGAGTCTCATTTTCAATTTGTGATGGAATGGAATAGAGGTGTAAAGTCAATGGACGGACAAAAAGTGATTTGTTCTCCATTTGGTGCTTCTTTTAAAGGCTTTTCATTCCGTCCATTTGCCCAAATTGAATGATCACCGCCCCCGGGGATGAATGAATGTGTATTGAATTAAAAATGCCAAATATTGTAAAGGGATGGCGAGCAAAGACTGACAAAATGAATGTCAAGTTTGGATGATCAACGAACATTTAAGGCAAAAGGCAATATTCTGCGAATGAGTAAACATTTTGATCAGAAATAATAATGGAAATTGAGTGAGTGAATTGTACGCTTTTTGTAATTCAATAAACAAATGCCATTTTAAAACGGAATGATTCAACACTTTTTGATTAGCAATTCCGAAATTTGGAATATTTTTTTAATTTAAATTAACCTATTTAAGAAATAATAATTACCATCGAATATCGGCGCCCCCATTTTTGGAGATTTCGAGTCTGGCAATTGGAATTCGTGTTTGGGGCTCCGGATCTGGATGTCCGGTCTTAACCCTAACCGAACACCTTGAAAATAAGGACAAAAACGTAAAATAATGTGACATGAATATGGCCATAATCAATCACTTCACTATTACGTCAGTCATTCAATGTCATCGGCGCCTTTCCATTGTCTTCACTTTCCAACGTGACATTGCCAATGGCAATGGCAATGCCAATGGCAATGGCTATGCCAATGTCAATGCTATGCCAATGCCAATGCCAATGTCAATGCCAATGCCATGCCAATGCCACATCACAAAATCAATTCTTTCCACCCACCACTACATTCTATTTATATTGTCAAGTTACAGTTACAAATCATTATTATAATATTTACAAAAAGCATTAAATGACACTTTTTCTGATAATATTCATTGCCTTAGGCAATAATATTCAACCGTCCCTTGGCACTCCCTCTCAACAGGCAATTATTGTCCCCTCTCATCAGTCAATCATTGGCCAGGGTCTGGACCTGTTTAAAAAATGTGAAGGTAAAAAGCTAGGCTTGTTTGATTGGTGGTCTTTTACACTTTTGAATTTCATATTTTAGAGACATTGGCGGAAGGCGGCGATTGCTCCGAGCATTTTAAGTAAGCTTAAAAATTTAATTAAATGTCCAAATCAAAATAAATTTTGAAGCATGGAGGCAATGCTTTTGGGCGGTTGCAAATTAGCGAAAAGTAAGACCATAAAAAGTAAATCGGATTATGCAGCCAAATTAGAGATCGATCGCAATTGCGAAGCTCTTCAGAAAGGTGGCGAACAACTTTTAGACGACAAAAGTCTGGTTGAGAAATTCCAAACAAATGGTCAAAAAATGGTTAAAATTTTGAAACAAATGGAAAAAGAGGAGCTAAAAATTGATGGATTGGATGGGACTCTGGCCGTGATTTTGTCTGATCCAAAGAATTCGAAAAAGAAATTAGTTCAATTTTTTGTTTCTCTGCGCAAGCTTTTACGCCTTGGAGAAGAGAAAATGAGTGCCGGGCACACCAAACAAATCCTAAATAACGTTTTGGCACAAAATCCGGTGGTGATAATGCCAAGTAATGTGATGAAATTGATGATGCAGCTGTGGACTCATTATCGTACCGGTGATTATCATCCAGAAGTGCGTCAAGACGTTGCTGCTCGAAGTCGACGAAAACGCAGAAACAACGAATTGGCTGTAAATGGTGCCGTGTTCGCTTTGGTCTGGGTGTTCGCGTACTTGATAGTCAGCTTTCTGCATGGAGCGTCTTCGTCGGTTGGCGAGCTCCTCGACTACAAATTTATTTCTCTTGCGTTGTCATACTTCGTTTTTGCCTTCATTCGTCAACAGCGCTTTTATCGTCGCGGCGCTGCATCTTTCGAGAACTTCCTGAACAACCGGGGCTTTCAAACTCGATTTGACTGAATTGGATTGATTTGAATTGATTTGGTTTGGTTTTGGTTTGGTTTTGGTTTGGTTTGGTTTGGTTTGGTTTGATTCGATTTTGATTTTGATTTGAATTGAATCATAGTTTTTTTCTTCCAATTCTTTGATATGCCTCCCTTTCTTCTCTCTGTTTTTTGGGGTAAATTTGTTGTCTGTCATTTAAATGTATTTATTTGCTAAAAATCACTTCACTTGAATTTAAATTTAAAAAAACAACTTTGCACCCGTAGANGGGGGGGGGGGCTCAATCGTCGTCATCAAGGAAAATGCAATATTGGATATAAAGAATCATAAACATTTTTGTACTTATTTATGATTTTTTGTTTACATAAACCATTTTTGGAATGCCTTTCCGCAGCTGAGCTTATCAAAAGCCAGAAGTATATTCTCCCATTTATGGCCAAATTCATTCAAAAATATATTTTTAAGTGTTCTTAAGTCAACAAAATCACTTCGGCTGCTCGTCCACCATTTTAAAACAATTTTTTACCAATTTTGAGAATTTATTCAAATCCAAACCCAAATTCTAACGATGGGAAGGAGTGCTGGCAGATTAATTTTAATGATGCTTTTTGTCATCCAAATTTTTTGCTCAATTTCGCAAGAGTCGTTTAGCGTCGACATTCAGGTTTTGTTTTTTGGGGTTTATTTCTTCTTTCTGTGAAGTTACAAATTTTGTCTGCTCTACAAATTTTTACTTTTTGGTTGCGCGATGATTTGAACAAATTTATTAAAGTTATATGTAATTATAAATAATTTTAATAAAAAACGTATTTTTAAATTATCATTTTTTTTAATTAACTTTTGTTACATTCAGCAAATTGAGCAACAATTACAAGAGTTACAACAACGGGCGGATAAACTTAGGCAACAAATTCAACAGGACACCGACCCGACCATTAGGGAAGACGACATTAGGACTTTGGAGGATTTGGAGAGAGCCATTCAAAGCATTCAGTCCCAATTGCAATCCTTCCAATCGGCTGAACAAAATGCGATCAATGCATTTGAATAGGAATTGCGTCGCCTGGGGGGATGTTAAAGTATGAGTGATCTTTTAGTCTTTTATTTGCTTTAAATTTGTTGAATTATGCAAAAACAAAAATTATCTTTATGCGTTTTGAAAATTTTTCATTATGGAGAAACTCCAGTGGTGCGGACAGATATGTTTAAACCGCGATTTTATGACCCGATTTATGATTTGGTACTTTTTATGAGTGCAAAAATTAAAAGAATTTGATTAAAATTTTAGAAACCCAGTCTAAAGTCAGAAGCCCAAAAATAGCATTCCTTTCGAAAAATTCTTGAATTAGAGCGATTTTTTTGTCAATATATAAGTAAATCAATATTTTGGCGTTTTCGAGAATACATCAATATTTTCCATTTTTATTAATAAATCCATATTTTAGGTATTTTCTTGAGAAAAATGCAATATTTTAGGCATTTTTCCGATAAATCTTAAAGAAATTCAATATTTCAGGCACCTTTTCCTAAAATTTCCCAAGAAAATGCAATAAAACGAAAAATGTACCCTTAAAAATCAAAAAGTTTTTTCAAACCAAAAATACACCTCTAAAAAATGACTTTTTCTTGGACCAAATTTCGGTCGTCGCTTTTAACGTACAATTGAAGTGTTATTATTTATCGCCGGAAAGCGGAAGGGCGACGGAGCTATTGTACATACGTCGTGTTGGAAAGAGTCGGAAATAAAAGTGTAAAAATAATTAAATTTGTTAACGGCATTTGTAAATTTGTGTGTTAAATGTAAGCATTTTAAAAATTGGCACACTTTTATATAAAAAGTAGAGATTGACGGGAACGAATTTCCGCGGGAAAAGTACGGGGGCGGGAAAAACACGGAATCCCGTCCCGTTAAATTTGAAAACCCCGCTCCCGGAAATTTTATTTACCGGACTCTAATAAAAACATATTTATTTTTTCAACAATTATTAGACAAAAAGACGGGCAACAAACTTTTATGTAAATGAACTCGATATATCCAAATCAATTGTCCATAATTTCCATCAAAAACCATTTTTTTTGAACTGTCGAATGGACATCGGCACGCAATTTTTGAGATTCGCTAATTTTGTCGTTTTCGTCGGCCGACGAATGATTAAACTTCAGCAAATAATTACTTTTTATGGCGGAATTAAAATCCTTCAAATATTCATTTAATTTTTCATTATTATGCATTGGCGATGATTCAATTCCAACAAGCCAAAGTTTGCAGAAATTAATGCTAAATTGGATATTTACAATTAATTAGGGTAGTGCACGGTCGGTTAACCAAACCGAAACCGATTTTTGGCCCAAAACCCGAAACCGAAAACCGACTTTTTTGGCCCAAAAACCGAAGCCAAAAGCCGGCTTTTTGGCCCAAAAACCGAAACCGGGGTTACCGGGTTTCGGTTTAAAAAATACACCCCCTAATGATGGAATTTTTATGGAAGCTTAAAAAAAATTCTAATAAAAATGTATTTTTGAAAAATTTCCTAGCAAAAAAAACGGAAAATAGATCCCCCCCCCCTCCCCAAAATTCAATTTTTTTAATGGATTCCCCACACTTCGAAAATTATGAATTTTACACGAAAACCGGGGGTTGCACAACCGGCCTAACCGAAAACTGGGACCCCCGGTTTAAAACCAATCGCGCACTACTCCATTTACATATAAAAAGAATTTTTTTAATAAACTTTTTTAACCTGAATTTCTCTTGGACCAATTCTTTCGCAATTTTACAAGTTTCTTCATAACTTTCCGTGTTCAAAAACGCAATTTCTTTCGAGTTTTTTATGCCAATTTTGTCCATCAAAGCTGTAAATTCTGATCGAATTTGGTCTTCAACAAAATTGCAAAATTTATCGTAAGAAATTTTCTCTTCCGCTACGCAATTAAACACAATTGAATTGTTATACTGAAATTGAACTGTTATTTTTAATGGTTATTATATTTTAAATTTTAATTAAAAAGAATTGTTTTTAAATGTCTAAAATGGTGCTCACTTTTTCTACAAAATTCACGGCATTTTTCTGCACCAAAACAATGTTAAATGGCCGTTCTTTTGAGTCCGCTGACAAATTGTCTTCAAAATTTTGTACATTTTGCAAGTTTTGAACATTTTTGCCGATAATTTGTTGGGATTCGGCGGCATTAACGCTCGAAACATCGTCCAATTTGTTTACATTTTCTACCGAATTTTGTCCATTTTTGTCACTTTCCGACGGATTTTCCTCAAAAGTTTTTTGCAAATCATTTTCATTTCCAATTCGATTTTCCATCAAATTGTTCGCTGCGTCTTCCTTTTTGTCCATTTTTTGCTTTCTTTTTTGTATTTTCCGTTTTTTATTCCTTTTGCCCTTTTCGTTTGATTCTTTTTCTTCCGTTTTTTGTACTTTTATTTTTTTGGCATTTTCAGCCTCCGCTTCACTTTCATCGCCCATAAAATCGCTTTCATTGTAAGTGATTTTGTGGAGTTCAAACAATTTTTTTATGTTTTCAATTTTTAAAAATTGCAAAAGATTTTTTCGACGATATTTTTCCTCATCTATAATTTGTTGAAATTATTAAATTAAATTTTAATATCATAAAAATGAAGTCTATCTTTGAATTGGTAAATAACCTTTATCATTTGCTTTTTTAGTAATAAATAATATAATTTTAAATGCGAATATATTATTAAATAAATATATTTTTATTTTTTGCAATTACAGAACACATTCCCAAGAAAGAACGTACGGTTTTCGTTGTTCTTCCCAACAGTTTTACTTACAGAAACCGGCAAAATAATTGCGCCAATTTGAATAAAATATGGGAAATCTGTAAAATAAATGTAAAAAGAAATCTCACAAAAAAATATTAACGTTTTTATGATAATATTTTTACCAAGAAATATTTCTCTGAAGTCTTTGCCTATTTCTTTATCATCCATAAACTTTTGCAGCATTTCAAAATGAATTTGTTGAGTTATTTGCAACGGGGCCGCAGTTTTGTTGTCATCTTCATTAAGCCAACCCAAATCGGAAATGCAAAACACAGAGTGTTCGTTAGCCTTCCAATTTTTGAGCATATCCGTAAATCGCGTCTTCTTTTTTCTTTCATTTTGTATAAAATTGTCAAATTCTAATAAATAAAATGGTTTTGACAACATTTAACTAAAGCTTTTTGTCATTACCATAAAGAAAATTGTTGAGGAAGAGATTCAATCGTTTGTAGTTGAAGTTGAAGTTGGAGTTCATAACAATTGTTGGGTCGCATATGTCGTAGATGATCCGGAAGGACAGCCAAACGTAGTTGACGAGCTCAGAAAATGGGGATGAAGTTGGAGCTGGCGCTGAAGTGGATGGGACGGAAATGGACGGCGACGGCGAAGGCTTTCGTTGCGAGAAATGTTCCGACAAATGATTCATCCAAACAAAAACATCGGCGGCCAATCGTCCGCTCAGCCGTTCAGTGTCCGATGAACTTTTGGCCATTGCACGACGGTAATTGTCCAGAAGACGCATTTTGTCAAGGAAAAATGAAAAAAGAAAAAACAATTTTCATTTTAAAACAAAAATCTTTTCTGCGGAACATTTAATTCATTTTCTCCAAAAATTGGGGTTTTTATTTAATACAAATTCAAAATTAATTATTTACAAAATATATTATCGCTTACAGTTTTTATTTAACAGTTTTTCGCGTATTTCTTCTTTATCCCACAATTCCTCCAACAATTCGTTTTGGCCAATCAAATTTTGAAGTTTTAAAAAAGTGCCCGATTTTTCACGTAATATTTTGATGATTTCATCGTTTTTCCCGTTTGTCTCCAAATATTTTTTGAAAAATTCTAAACGATCATTTGCCAAAAATTGTTGTTGCCACATAAATATTGCATTGGCATCATTAGTAAAACAGGCATCCGGCATAAACCAATTGGTTTTGTGCTGATTTTTAACTTTGTCATTCAAATAAGTGGCATAAAATACAATTGGACAAAGCGCCCGATCGATTGGCCATTCTGTGGACGGACAGAAAATGTCCAAAATGAGAACAATGGCATAAGCTTCCGCTTTGGCATTATGCATTTCGTCCACAAATTTTGAATTTATTAATTTTTCGTTTTCATTTGCTTTTTGAATTAAAATTTTTATTGCCAGCCGCGATTCCGCCTCACGCGCCATTTTTGCGTCATCCGAACCCAAAATCACTTTGTACAGCTCAATTTGTTCTTCCGCCCCCAGCGTCGCTAAAAGTGAAAAAATAAATGGAAAATTAAAAAAACATTGACACATTTCAAATGCAAGATTTTAATTTAATGTTATTTTTGTTAGCTTTTTCATGCATTTTGCTTTTCGAATAACATTTTGTGCTACCGCACATTTAGGGGCATAGGTACCAGGGATGGGCAAAGTCGGAAAATATTCCGAAACCCCAAATTTCCGAAACCCCAAAAATCCGAAACGATTTAAAATCCGAAAACCCAAAATCCCGAAATTTTGCCCATCCCTATAGGTACCTTCACAAATGCTAATATTTATAGATGCTCAAACCCGGGAGTGAAAGTTTTTGTTTTAATTTTAAATGGAATTTAATCCAAATACTGTTAAAAATAAATTACCGTAATTGCGAAATTTTGGAAAGGACAAAATGTTAGCGGCGACATTTTTGTAAAAATTAGGAAATCTTTGGCTCAAATCATGTATAAACGTTGCGTGATGTGCTACACATTCGGAATCGTCTGTCCATTCTTGCATCAATTTTTTGGAGTCCAAATTATTCTCGCAATCCGGTTTGGACCATCTCAGATCGGACTCCGAAGGTTCGGGGATTTGATCCTAAGAAAACGTGAAGTGAATTTTAATATAAAAATGGCCCTTCGAATAAAAAACAATTTGATTTTTGTTTTGCCAAATTTTGGGGAAATAAATTTTGTATAAAATTAATTAAAATGCGAAATAACCTTTGAAATAAAGCCTCGGTGAAGAACATATTTTCTCCATTCAGCGTTCTTCAACAATGTCCCATTCTTTCCTAACCAGCCTAAAACACTTTCAAAATAACATTTTTGCCTCAATTTTTCGTCCAAATTGTCATTTTCGACGAGCAATCCCAAATTTGCCACATCGACCGCCGCTTGGATGACAATTCGAGTAAACTTTTTATTATTTTTGCTTTTCAACTTTCTTCCAAAAGTGAGCAATTCGTTGATAAGGTCTCTGAATTTGAATGTTAAAGTGTCGACGTTGAACATTTTCTTCACGGAATCCGTCAATGGATCGGCCGTCTGAAGCAGCGCCTCGTACTTTTTGAGCAGCTCGTACCATTCTTTATCCTCTAAATATGAAATTTAATTAAGTTTATTTTTTATAAATGCCCAAATAATGGACAAAATTTTTAATTGAAAAAAATTGTCATTTAATTGCGTCCAATTCGTTCAACTGTTTTGTTCACCTTCTGTGTTTAGCACACCACGACAGTGCTTGAAAAGATTAGAAAATATTGTGGAGTTATTATGCAATTTTCCGTCAAATCTTTCAGCGTCAATGTAAATTTCTTAAAAATAAAACAATTTTTTTAAATCAGAAATTATTATTCATTTTTTGAAAGAATCAAATCAATTAAAAAACGAGGTAGAATTGAGGGAAAATGCTTTTGTAGACTTTAAATGAGTAAATTCATTATGAGAGTGTATTTATTTGTTAAGAAATTTAAATTAATTTTGATTATATCAATCGATGTCCCCTTATTCATTTAAAATAAATTAAAATATTATTTTTATAAACCTTCCAGTTTTTGTTTGAATTTATCGTTGCCTAATAATGCGCTCAAACTTTTTTCGTGCATTGAAAAAGTTTTATACAAAATGTCCATTTCGGCGTTCTTCGACAAAACTTCAAAACCGGAAACGAACGTTTTTTCGTTGGGATTCCGAAGTTCATAAATTTTCTTCAAAAATTCCGCGCGAGTTTCTTCCATTTTGTCCAAATTCGGAAATTCATTGATCGAATCCATGCAAATTTCCATTTTGGCCAAATTTTGTTCCATTATATTCTGTTGGGGTTCTGACAAGCTTTTTAAATGCCATTTGTACCTTTAATATTTATTCAAATATACAAAACAAATAAATTAAATTAACGTTAACCAACCATTGATAGTTGGCAAGAATATCGAGCAAAAATTGTGCCCTTTTCCACATTTTTACATCAGAATTTACATCAAAAAATATAATGTAATTTACTGTTTGAAGTTTGGCTATATCGTCGTCATCCAATTCTAAATAATTTAAATAATAATTATTATTTGTTAATTTCTTTATTACTTACTTATTCTGAATATCTCTTTCATTTCTGAATACTTTTCCATGAATTTGTCCATTGATTTCGGGAACAATTTCGGGAACAGAAATTGTTGGAGTCTGAACAATGCGCCTTTTCCCTCAAATAGTGAATTTTTCAAATATTGTTTAAGCCAATCTTCATATAATTTGATCACATTTTGCACATGATCATCGATTAATTCAATTCGCACTCGTTGTAAAGTCGGTAGAAATTTGTGCCAATTTTTCGCATTTTCATTTAACAAAATTTTTTCGTCTTTCTCCAAAATTGGCATTTTGTTGTACAAAAGGGCCAATTTTTGCCAAAATTCAAAAATTGCCAACAATAAACTTTCATATGTTTGATAGTCGACCATCCAAAAATCAGCAAAAATTTTTAAATCATTTTTATTCCACTTTTCTTCTATTTGCGATAAAATATTTTCCATTTTTTCATTGTTTTCATTTACATATTTTTGTTTCAATAAATAAACTTTATTGAAAATTGTCAAAATTCGAGCAAAATAAATGCGAATGGATATACTAAATTCGGCAATATTCGCTTTTCTTGTATTTTTTGATAAAATAAATATATAATCAGCCGCAAATTGTGCATTTGTCGTCAAATCTTAGAAGTCTTATTAATTAAAATTAATGTTTTTGAATTTTTTGATTAAAATAATACCTTTTTATTAAATATTAAAATGTTTTTTAATTTTCAATAAAAATTTCTTTACCAAGCGCCATTAAAAATGGTTGTCGAACCTCCAATTCGGCCAACAAATTTGGCCCCATCAGCCGTTCGGCTTCGCTTTTGAATTCAACAATGCCTTTGGCATCATTTTGAATACGCATTTTGCGCAATTGATACCCAACATTTGATTCAAAGTCCAGTTTTTTGGTTGAAAAAACGTCAACAAACTCGCCATACCTGTGAGGTAATTAATTACCTAATTGTATTTGGAAGATTATTTAGATTTATAGAGTTTCGGGATGTTTCTTGGGTTCTACAAGCTCGGTTAACCAATTTTGAGAAAAACCTGCAGCGCTAATGATCGATGTTTTGGATATGAAAATTAAAACATTTCTTTAGTGATTCATTTTTAACAAATTTTGCCAAGAATTTGCCTTAAGCATTTAAAATATTGTCTTGCATAAATTTTGGGTCAATTCTTTTGGGGGTGCAATTCCACCAAAAAACTCGGGACCCCCCCCCCCCAAATGTCCACGACAAAATTGGGAGTAATCTCCACAATAAGGACAAGACGAAAAAAGGGCTCAAAACCCATTAAACCTCTGAGGTTTAAGGCCTGTCTCTTATACACATCTAGATGTGTATAAGAGACAGCCCCAAATGTCCACGACAAAATTGGGAGTAATCTCCACAATAAGGACAAGACGAAAAAAGGGCTCAAAACCCATTAAACCTCTGAGGTTTAAGGCCGAGACCGCCCAATGGCCCGCGATGAGATGGGACAGTGTGCGGTAGCCAAAGACAAAATTATACGGTAAACAAAGTGCCCAAATTACCAAAAAAAACACCCTAATTGGGCAATCATTAACTACCTAAATAACTTACCAAACCCATTCACTATTTTCCTCAACACTTTCATTTTTTTGTGCCTTCGTCAACAAATGCATTAAAGCATGGTAATGTGTTAGCATTTTCGTGTCCTGCAAATAAATTTGTATTCCCACCATTTCGGCATCTTTTCCCTCGGCATTTTCCCTTTCGTTCTTCGCCAAAATTTGCTCAATTTGCTCACAATCAATCAAATTCGGCTCCGATTTGTCTCTGTTGTTAGTGATTTTAGCCAATTCTCTGTCCATTAATTCTTGTTCGACTAAAATGAATTAGAAAATGAGCATAATAATTAGGGTGGGGATTTTTAGTTAAGAAAAATCTCGAAATAGTTAACTAAATAGTGGCGAAAAAGTGCCAAAATTGTGACCAAAATCCGGGTTCATAAGCAAAAATAGTGATGAAAAAATGGGTGTAAAAATAACAATAATGGCTTAAAAACTTTGTTTTTTACATGTAAAAATTATCATTCAGTAGGTCTGCTACTTTTAGGCAAGAAATTTGTAAAAAAGCGCCTAAAAATACAAAATTCAATGAAGAAAAAATACGAATTTTATTTTATTTTTTAAAAAAAATTTTTAAAAAAATTAGTGATCTTGGCAAGAAAAAATAAATTTTATTAAATTTTTTCTAAAAACTTTTTGTTGTATTCACATTTTTTTTTGAAAAAACGTCAAAATAGTGACGAGAAGCCATTTTTTCCAAAATAGTTTCATCACTATTTTAGTGCCGAAAACCCCGAAATAGTTTTTTTAGTTACGAATAGTGACGTTAAAACGACGAATAACTCGTCAAAACAAAGCTGCAGAAAAAATAGTTAAATAACTATAATAATAATTAAACATAAATCACTTTTTAACAAATACCAAGAAAATCTTGCAAATTTCGCCAAAATTTCCATAATTTGCATTTGTTGACTTCCGTAGAGCGTTCTTCCATTTTAACACTTTCCATCAAATCATCAAATTGCCCTCGCTTTTCCTCAATTAATTTTTGTTGAACATTTGTTAATTTCGCCTCTTTCATAGAAACAAATAGTTTTTCCGAAGCATTATAAAAAAAGGCCAATTCCAATTTTAACAATTCCCTTTTTGTTAAATTTTCGTCATTTATATAGCCTTTGGCGTTATGCTCAATTGGCAAATTCAAAAGTTTGGAATAAAGTTGGTCAATTTCTCCGTTGGGCCAATCTGTATTAAATTGGTATTCTAATTTTGGTTAAATGACGCAAATGTGTAAACTCACTCAGATCAACCGCCGTTGCTGTATAAAGTGAAAATAAAAAAAGAAATAATTCGAAAAGCATTTAAATTCGCTAACAATGAATAAATAATTGAAGAAAAACAAATTTAATTGCTTATTAAATAGGAATATTAAAAAACATAGATTATTTATTTCAGATTATAGCGGAAAATGAGCTGGATGTTTGATAAAGAAGTCAAAAGAAATGCACGTGAGTCGGATAAAAATGAATGATTTTTTTGCTTCCGTTAGAAAATATTGATTAAATAACCTTTAGAAACAAAATTTATTATATTATATTATTATTACATAAGCATAAATTGGAAAAATAATATTGTTTAAAATTGCGATGCACATCAGGGATGTAGCCGGTTTCCGGATTTCCGGACATTTTTGGGTCCGGAATTTTGGACTTTTTTTGGCATCCCCGTTACCCTCTGGCGGTCCGAATCCCTCCAAGATGGCCGATACAGTCCCGTACTGAACCAGAAACCCCAGGACCAGCAGGACGAAGAAACCGGGAACCGATTTTCTCAATGGATTTCCAAACATTAACACATGAAAATTGAAGAAATGATTGTTTTTATTTTATTTTTTTGTTGTTAAATTTGTTTTTCATCCAGCTATCCTACGTGGGTCACCCGTACATCCACCCCTGAGAAAATTTTGAATTTTTGACTCAAATTTATTAAGAAAATTGGTCCATCAATTAGCAATTTTACAAAACAAAAGGGTCCTCTCTCAACATTTGACAAAGGTGGAAAAAGTTATAAATAATCGGTGAGTTCTCAAAGCAAAAAAATGAATTTCAAAGTTAAATTCAGTCCAACAATATTTTTTAAAAATCGGAAATCATTTAAAAGGTCTTTAAAAATTGTTTACTTCCTCCCCCTACCTTTGTTAAATGTTGAGGAGGAGGACCCTTTTGTTTTGTAAGATTGGTAATTATTGACCAATTTTCTTAATAAAATTGAGTCAAAAATTCGAAATTCCACCACCCCCCCCCC
>MEIZ01000036.1:109415-140325 GCA_001723225.1 Globodera ellingtonae | reverse complement strand
TTAACAAAAATGCTATAAAAGGGTAAAAACAAACCCCTTAAAAATCGACTTTTTCCCCCCAACTGCCCCCCTCCGAAAAAAATTTCTGGCTATGGGCTTGGCATAATTACTACCTTTCTCAATCAAATTTGCTCAAAATGGTGAAAAGTGTTAATAAATATGGTAGTTAAAGATTGTTAGACCAATTCTCCATTAAATTAATGGCGAAAAAAATTGCCACGTTTTTGGGTTTTGGACATGGCAGCCCTGGCGGCACTTCATTTTGCGCAAATCGCTGCAAAGTTAATAATAATGTCCAAGAATTAGCAAATTCTTGCTAAAATGATCATTGCCTTTATCAATCAGATCAGCAATGAAATGTTGGTAGTGGCTGATTGGGGACAGTCCATCGGATTTTACTCTCATTCACAAGGCCAAGTGGTCGGTTAATTGGGTTTTTAATACTTTTTCCATAAGCTTGAATTGTTTTTGAACATATTCATATATAAAATGCAACAAAAAGGGAAAAACGCACCCCTAAAAATCGTCTTGGAAATGGAGTTTTCGAACCTTGGGTCCGGAAAACCAAAAATTTCGGTCCGGTTAACTGACCAAATTTTGCAGAAATGCTTCTAGTGCTCCCTTCTTACCCTTACCAAAATTTGGTGGAGTTTGGATAATTTTGAAAAAAAAATTATATTTTATCAAAAATCTCGAAATCTCGACTGTTCCGGCTCGAGATTTTCGAGATCCGCGATTCTTCGAGAATCTCGTCTCGAGATCTCGCTCGAAGCTCTACTAGTGAATGTTATGAATAAGTATTTCAAATAATATCTTAAAATAAATTATTTTAATAAAAACCTAATTTTTTTTTAATCACATGAATTTTTCTTTTCGACACAGCCCTGGCGAGAGGCAGTTTTTCCAGCCTCTTACGAAGGCACGCCATCCTGAAGTTGGGACTAAGGCTGTCGGTTTCAAATAATTTTCGGTTTTAAACCGAACCGAAAAAATGCCGGTTTTCGGTCTCGGTTTGGTTTGGTTCGGTTTCAAACCGACAGCCTTAGTTGGAACATCATCAAATTTGCTGCCAGAAAACATTCTTGTTTGTTTAATGTAAGCATTAAACTTCATTCATTATACCGGTATGTATAATTTGACCCCAATTTTGACCAAACACATATTTAAAATATAACAGAATTTGATATTCAAAAATTTTTGATTAAATAATTAAACAACATTCAGTGAATTTTAGTAAAATTGTTATTAAGAAATACTTTTAAAAAGAAAAGCTAAAGTTAAAATGTTTGGTAATGATTGTGTGTTCGTAGCCGTGTCGACGCCAGCTACGCCAGCGTCTTATTTACATATTCTTGCATTTTGCAATTTTAAACTCTTCGCCCATTCCAGCACATAAATTCTGCAAAGAAAATAATAAAATTTGAGAAATCAATACTTATTTTATTTATTATATGTCTAGCCTTGTGCTTATATAAGTAGCTCATAAATTTCGCAACATTCATATTATTTATTGGGTTGAATTACCCTAATCAGAAATTGCCTAAGGAATTGATACTGTAGGAGGAAGAGAATAAAAAACCCCGCATTTATTTAGCCCCCCCCCCCACAAGCCCCCCGGGGAATGTTTGTGACAACAACCTTCACATCGCTCAAAAATATTTATACCTAAAAGCAAATTAGGTATTATATTGAAAAAACATAGGTCGTATTGGACTAGAGTGCGGTGCGGGAGCAGATCCCGCGCGGGATTTTGCGGGATCCCCGCTCCGCAATCCCGCATTTTTTGCGTTTTGCGGGATTTTGCGGGATTAATCCCGCAAATCCGCTCCCGCACGACCTTCCGGAAAAAAATCCTGCAGCGGGATCCTGCAATTTAGGTGCGGATCCCGCAATTGAAAATTTTGTTAGTGAATAATGTCAGTTTATTCAAAATTAGAATTGACGTTTTGCCAAATCTTTAAATTTAAATGAAGTGCCCTAATTTGTAAGGATAGGATTTTTGACAAGAAATACGAATGTACTCAGGTGGAGTGGTTAGTGGTGCTGTCCGTAAGATTTATGGCTGGCGATGGTTCAAACCCCGACAAAAAAAATTCCCCGATTGCAATCCCGGTTAATCCCGATCCCGGTTTTTGAAAAGTCAAAATTCCGATCCCGGCTTTCACGGTCCCGGTCCCGGGTTTTCCCAAAACCGCGGTCCCGGCCCTAGTTACAAGTAGTTTTAGATAAATAAGAGCAAAATGATACTAAAATTGAACGATTCGGTCCAGTATGAAAGGTGTTTGGATTTTTTTGGTAATAGTTTCTTTCGAATGCTTTATAACTTCCTTCGTTTTTTAAAATCATGAATTTCTTAAACCCATCAAAATCCATGAATTTGAGCATTTATTGTTTCTTTGTCCTTGTTAATTTGTTCGTTTTGATTGGGTCGAATTTTTGAAATTTTTCGACCAAATGTTCGAATTCGGTGGCTTCAACGTATATTTTAATGCTAACCCATCAAATGCCATGTTTACATTCGTTTCCATCACTTTTTTGTGCATAACCGTTGGAATTGATGCTATTGATGACAACGGCGAAGATTGTAAGCATTTTTTGAAAGATCTTTGGAAAAGTGATAAACAGCAGCCGGAGGATCCTTTGAATTTTGAAGAGAAATTTATGAAATCTGAACAAAACCCGTGGCATTCTGCCAATAGTTCAAAAACGGAAAAATGTTTGGTGAAGAGCGAGCCGAGTGAGGACCCCCAACAATTTTGGGGAGGAATTGACGAAATGAAACATTCAATCAAAAAGGAAGTGCTGCTTGACGAGGTGATGAAGGTCGAAAAGGCCGAAAATTTTGATGATTGGACTTGGCATGATGGCACCATTCATGCCGAAACTGTGAAGGTGGAACAACAAAATGTTTCTGTTGGAAGTGAAGAAGAGCAGCAGCAAAAGGGTTCAGACGAACACACTTCCGCTGGATTAATGGAAGAAAGTTCTGCTGCTGAACGGAAAGCGAAAACTTCCGCATTTAGAGGTTCAAACATCAAATTTTAATCATTGTTTTCAAAATATTAAATTTTCTTTTTGCCTTAGGGAAGAAAGGGACATTTTCTCAACGTGAAAAATGTAAAATAATTAAACAATTCAACAAGTTGAAAGAAAAATTCATGTCCAAATCGCCAAATTCAAGGCCTCAAAATGGATTAAATGATGAAGCGAAGCGCAATTTTGGAATTTCTTTTAGTACAATTAACCAATGGAAAAGTGAACTTGGGCTTTCAAGTAAAATTTTCTTAAAAGCTTATAAACTGGATTTGTTAAGGGAAAAAAAAGATTTACTCTCAAAATGAAAAACGCCGGCTAATTGAGAAATTCGAAAAATTGAGAACGGCCTTTTTGGCCAAAAGTCCAAGAACACATCAGCACGGATTGGATGATTTAATCAAGCAAAAACTTGGAATTTCTTGTCGAACAATTAATTATTGGAAAAGTGAACTTGGACTTACAAGCCAAAGTAAATGACTTTCTGAATAAATAAATTGTTGGATTTATATGTATGTACATAGAATTTACATGTTTTTGGTAGGGTGGCACGGAACCGGGATTAAAAATCAAATCCCTGCACATAAATGTTTATTTAATCATAAAATTGCTTTAGTAAGGCGCAGTCAAACGGAAAGGAATAAAATCGTAAAGCTTTTCGAAGAACTCAGAGAGCAAAATCCGCACATTGGCGACAAAAAACTCGCGAAAATTTTTAAAACCAGCGATCGGAGTTTGTCGAGATGGAAAAAAGAACTGAACGCTGGTAAATAGTGTAAGGATTTGAGTGTTCCGCTGGTTGGAAGCGAACGGTTAAAACGCCTAGTGCGGGGGCAGGCAAATGGGACGCCCCGGTAGCTCAGTTGGAAGAGCTGCCCACGGATTGGGTGGAGGACGTGGGTTCGAGTCCCACCCGGGGCTAACATTTTGCCTATTCTTTACTATAGTCAATTATGTTAAAGATATTCAGCTAAATATGTACTAAAAATAATTTGAGCAATAATTCGTTTATAGCACAATAACATTTTATGTCATTATTATTTATAAATTATAATAAATTAAATTTTAAGAAAAGACCTATTCTATCACCGACAAACAAAAAATGATCAAAAAGTTTGGGAATTTGAAAAAAAAATATATGGCCAAACCGCAGAAAACAAAAAAACCAATGCAAGAAATCGAAGAGGAAATCGCGCGCGAATTGGGACTTACTCGTGGAAGGATTTATGCATGGAAAAAAAAGCTCGGCTTGTCAAGTACATTTTAAGAAATATTTTATCTCTTTTTTTTAATTTACAGAAAAGTCTATTTACACGGAAGCCGAAAAAATAGAAGTTGTCAAGCAGTACTTCGAAATCCAAAGGGAGAATCCCAAAATGTCCATTAAGGAAATTGCAAAGACTTTGGGCGTAGGCTTAACCAGTATACGAACTTGGAAAAAACAATTCGCCACATTTGGTCGGCCTGCGGAATTAACTTTGATTCAAAAATTTAAATTTTTAAATTAAATTCAATTTATTTTACAATAATTATTATTGCTTCACAATGTTAGTTCAGTAAACGGCGGCTGTGCGCCGTCCTCTGCTGCTGCTGATGCTCTTCTGCTGCAGGAAAGCAGCGAGTAAAAATATGCGCAATTATGCCAAGGCTAATAAACGCGCTAATTAGCAGGTTGCTTCCGCAATTTCCGAATGCCGACAAAAATAAATGGAAATGGAACTCTTCAACAAAAAGAAGGACACCAAAACGAGCAAAGACGGCTTAATTGAATTCATCCTCATTTGTTAAGCATTTTTAAATGCTCTTTGCCTTCCTTCCATTTCTTTCTTTCATTTAATTTTTTAAACTATTGGGTTAAAAATTGTATTTTTGAAAAAAAAATGAAAAATTTTGAAAAAACAAATTTTTTGAAGTCGCTTCAAAAAATATATAAAAGTTAAAAAAATATTCACGCATCCATCCCATTGTTTTGTCGACTTTTAAGATTTTAGCGAGGAAAGTTGAGAGCCTGGCTAGGTAAAAGTTGAAAATTTAAATTTGCGGTTTTTGCTATAAAACAAATTGGAATCTTAGCGCATGGAATAAGAGGAATGAAATATTCCACCATTTTTAATTGACAAGAAGCCAAGCCACAACTTTGAAATTTAAAATGATAATATGGAGAAACGTTCCAATGTATGATAGACAGTTTGTTGCTTGACTACATATATAATAAATATTCGAGCCCGAACTTGAGCTTCGAGCGAGATCTCGAGTCGAGATTCTCAAAAAAATCTCGGTCTCGAAAAATCTCGTTAAGCTCATTTTTCGTCGAGCGAGATCTCGAGGTCGAGATTTTTCGAGATCCTCGAGACGAGATCTCGTCTCGACCGGGCTCTAATAAATATGTCCTTTCCTGAATAAACAAAAACATTTAAAAAGGAATGAATAAAAAATTCGTTACTTTTATTAAATTTTAGGGTAAATATGGAGTAGACGGACCAGAGCCAAAATCACTCAAAAACACTTTTATTTGGTCAAGATTTGTGGAAAATATTTAAAATTATTTGATGTTCTGATTACGAATTCGGCAATAGAAAATAAAAATTGAAAATTTAAAGCTTTTGAAAATTTATGGTAAGGGTCCAAAATTTTTTTTTGAAGATTTAATGAATTTGTTAAGCAATTGGTTTTTCTGGATTTTATGACACTAAAGTAACTCAACTTTGAACAAAGTTATAAATTTTTTAAATACCTACATATTTAGCTTAAATTGTATCTAAAATCTTTTTTTAAAAATCAGAAAAATTTAAAGGAATTTTTAAATTGTTTACACCACAGTAAAATGTTCAGAGCAATTCGGAAAAAATCATTTACACAGCCGGGGATCTTAATTCCGGTCCAACCGGTGGTTTCAAAAACCGGAACCGGGATTCCAGGCTAATCCCGACCAATCCCGGTCCGGGATCCCGATCCCGGCTAACTCTAATTTGACTTGATTGATAAATAGAGACCGGTTTATATGTTTTTACATATTTTAGTGCTTGATGTTCTGGGAATGCGAAATGGCCTGAAAAATTGAACATTCGCATAAAAAATAAGGGAAAATGCGGCGCTGAAATGGTCCGCGCTCAAAGATCCATAGTATTCGTCGTCAATTGTTTTTGTTTTCTTTTTGGTTCCGGAATTCCCACTAGAGCTGGTGCCAGTGATGCCCCGGTTCCGGAACTGCGAAAAATTGGAACCGGAACCGCCAAAAACCGGAGTTTTCAGCATGTTTGAAAGCCTATATAAGCCATTTTCTCACTCACAATGGACAACTAAGTCCCCATTGAAAAAGACACTTCAGTCCCGGGCTCATAACTTGCTTCAGAGTGATTTCCGCCAGGCAAAAAAAAAATTTACGGATTGGTTCGTTAGGCTTAGAGTGGAGTCGAATGATACAATTTGCTCAATTTGGTGAATTGCACGTATTCTAGAATTTTACCGCCTTATTATCTAAACCAATTGAACATGAATAATCAAAATCGTCCGACCCAACGCAAAATGATGCTGAAAGTGATCCTTTTAGGTTGACTATGCCTCATACCAGAAAATTGGAAACAATTTTTACTGTATTCAGGCGAGGCCGGGGTTGGGAAGAGCTCACTGATGAACCAATACGTTAATCGTCAATTTGTCAGTGCGTACAAAGCAACGGTTAAATTTATGGTTAACTTCGATTTGATCGGTTTTGGGTTTCTGAGGTATTCGAAAGAAAAACGAATTTGTTTTCTTAAAGGGTGCGCAGCACACAGATGGTGGACCACTTTCCCAAAAATCAATTTTCTTGAGAAAAAAAAAATGCATAAATGGTTCTGCTAAATCGGCAAAATGTTCAGGTTGGCTGTGATTTTCTGACAAAAGATCTCACAGTTGACGGGACGGAGGTGAAAATGCAAATTTGGGACACTTGCGGCCAAGAGCGTTTCCAATCGTTGGGCAACGCTTTCTACCGGGGCGCGGATGCGTGCATTTTGGTTGGATTTTGTCTATCGATATTTGAAAATGGCCATCCAATCTCCAACCTTTCAGGACTTCGGGTCCTTAAAAAATGACAGTTGGATTTAAGGTGTACGATGTGACCAGCTCGCTGTCGTTCAAATGCCTGGAGAGTTGGCGTGACGAATTTCTCGTACTGGCGAGGTGATGAAAATTTCAAAAAGTTTTAGCAAAAAATCAAGACGGCTTCCCCTATTAGAAAGTAGACTGGAACAGATACACAAAAGTTCAGTCATTTTGGAGGTAAATTTCTCAAAGATTTTTTGGAGTTTAGTGAAAAAATGCTGTTTATAATTTTTTTTTCAATAAATTAAATTAAAGTATAAACTCTGATTTTTCTTTAATGCTTTTCTCTTTTTACGCCAATTTTTAACTTTTTTTTTATTTTTTATTAAGCCCCACGGACTCCGACAATTTTCCTTTTTTGGTTCTTGGCAACAAAATTGACCGCGACTCCGAACGGGCGGTGTCCGCCAGGAAAGCGCAGAGCTGGTGCGAACGGCATGGCAAAAATAACATTCGGTATTTTGAGGTCTGATTTTTCCATTTTGAATCATTCTTTGACTTTTTCTCGAATTCTGTTACATTTTTTAAGGGATTTCATAGGTATATTTATTGTACTGTAAAAAGGCATTTTCTCTTACATTTGGTTAAAAATATTGTTTTAGTTTTAGTTTTAAGGTTTCGGCAAAAAATGCCACAAATGTTGAGGAGGCATTTGAGGAGGTTGTACGTGAGGCGTTGGCACGCGTTGCGCCGAGCGAGCGACAGCAAAGTGACGTCATTGGTTGGAAACATTTAAATTAATTTAGAGCATTTAATCAGTTACGAAACGATCTTTCTTTTTTTTTTTGGTATTGGAGGACTAAAAATGTTGTAATTTTTAATGGAAAAAATTCTTTTGGGTTCGATGTTCGATGGCCCAGTGAGTCCCAGTTTTTAATTTCAGAATTCCCCGATCAAATCGACTTTTCGAGCGCTCGAAGCGATGACGGGCAGCGCGAATCCTTCTGCTTTTGTTGAATATCATTTTCTGTGAAAAATTTTTTTTTTAATTTTATTTTTCCCTTGCTCAATTTCCACAATTTTATCTAAAAAGATTTTGATGAGTTTTTACAACAAACAAAAAAGAAATTTCTGTCTACCCCCCTAAGAAACGCACTCATTTTTTTACTTACCATTGCCCACAACGCACATAATCTAGTACAACAAATTTTGTGTCAACAATCAGATCGCTTTCGTTCACAACAATAGGCATACCTTTTACCTTAAAATTGTTACGATCTGATTGTTTTTTTTTGTTGCAATTTGCATAATTTCTCATAAATAATGGAAGCTTTTCTATAAATAAATAAATGTATTAGTGTGTGTGAATAACAATGTCTGTCTCATGAACATTTTTACATGTACAATTTGCGCCGTTTGTGTCCGTTCTAAATATTTATATGAACGTTCAGAACAATTCATATTCATGGAGGTCGACGGTCAAGAACATGACGGCGTCGCCAGTGCAAGCAGTGCAATGAACGGTCGGGTTTTAACCAAAAAATTTTGTATTTCAAAAACGATTTTTTTTAATAAGTTGTGAATCAGTTTTATGGTTTCAATTACGTATAAATTTCGTGCGACAAAATGCTATTTAACTAAAAAAAACTTCATTAGTCGGAAGAGCCAAGCGGTTGCTAATTGCTTTTCGACTCCCCACCCCCTGTCTCTTATACACATCTAGATGTGTATAAGAGACAGGTTTTATGGTTTCAATTACGTATAAATTTCGTGCGACAAAATGCTATTTAACTAAAAAAAACTTCATTAGTCGGAAGAGCCAAGCCTGTCTCTTATACACATCTAGATGTGTATAAGAGACAGGGATACGTCCTTGGTGAATCGTCTGCTTACTCCAAAATTTTTTCTTTTTTTTTTTTGTGGAGAATTCGATTATTTTTTTTTAGTCCCCGCTTCCGAACTCGCGCAAACGCTGCGCGAATTGGCCGCCGCTTTTGGCATCGCCGCCCATCCGACGAATGCGCTCGTTACACTCCGTGCCATCGAAAAACGCGTCGTGGACATAAAAATGGCGATGAGCGGCGACGGAATTGTTCCAAAAAATGTTTGTGTGCAACAAAATTTGGGCGAAAACAATTTCATTTTGGACAAAATTTTACGCAAAACTTATAAACAGCGAATTCGATGGTTTTTTTAGTTTTTTGTTATAAATAAGGGACCCTTTCATCCCGTCTAATGTTCAATTACTATATATAGTAACACATATACTAGTAATATTTTTTACATTTTCATAAAAGTAATAAACATTTTTAGTCGTTAAATGTTGTGCCGTTGGAGCAGTTGGAAACAGGTTGGTTCCTCAAATAAATAAAATTTTTCTGGCATTACAAATGCTTTTTTTTGAGGACATTGGCCCCCCCCGAGGGGTTTTGGAGTTTTTTATGTTTTCTGTTTTGGTGTCGTATTTCCCTTTTTTTGCATTTTTAAAGGTACGCCGCCGAGTGGTTCGCGTGCGTTTGATAACGCGCTGCGCGTGTTGCGTCTGCTGCACGGCGCGCGGATGCGCGAGTTGCAGACGCGCATAAATGCCACCATTGCCCAAGTGCAAAAAGTGACGGCCAACCCGCGAGCCGACCTCAGCCTGGGCCGAATTGGACGATGAACAAAAAGGGCGGCACGGAAATGCGGTGAGAGAAAGTCCGAAAATTTTTGAAATTTGTTGAAGCCGTGTCGCCGCCATACTTTAGTTTTGAACTTTGTTCTTTTTAATTCTACACGAAAGAACGAAGGGATAGCATTATTGAACGTGGAAATTGGAAAAGTCGAGACTCGACCGTTACTTACAAATTCAAATTCTTTTTTTGTAAAAGTCTACATTTCCTAATGAAATTTTTTTTTTGGTGGTTTTGGGAAATTGGATGGGCTGAGTTCGATTTGCCGCAGCGTATAAAACTCGGAGAAAGATTTACGCTTTTTTTACTAGGATTGCGCTAAAATTTATATTGAAATGAATTTTTCATTTGGGTTTAGAATTAAAATGTAAAAAATTTGTAGTTTTATTGTTTTTCATTTCAGAAAATTGTCACCGCTGCCGCACTGTTTTTTATCGTCGCTAATCCATTTGATTGTTTTTCTGCCTTCTTTACATTTTATGAAAATATTTTTTCCTTTCTCCAATATTTTCATGAATTTCTGTTTTATGTCGATCGATGTCGTTTTACATTTAGTATTTTTCAATCATTTTTCACTACTTTAAAAATTTGTTTGTTTACTGCTTGAATATGAGGCAAAGACCGAATGTGCTGATCACCGGAACGCCCGGAACTGGTAACAACAATTAAAATAATGCGACAATTTTCAAATAAAAAATACATAAAATCGCCAAAATGTTCAGGCAAATCGACGTTGGCCAAAAAGGTGGCGGAAAATGTTGGCTTTGAACACGTCGACAGCGCGTCGACCATAAAGTTGGAGGCTTTTAGAATAATTATTTTTTGTTTCTGTAAGGGAACACAATTTTTTCGCGGATTATGACGCCCAACTGGACACCCATGTGCTTGACGAGGACGCCTTTCTTGACCATTTGGAGGTTCAACTTTCGGGGAAAAAACAAATGTTCTCAAACAGTACAAATGTAGAGGCTGACATTTTAAAAGAATCCGGTGATTTCGGCTCAAAAAGATTTTTTTTTATATTTTAATAAAAATTTAATGTTTTTTTTTGTTTGTTTAGGAACGCTTTGGTGCTGACGAAGGCGGCTTAATTTTGGACTACCATTGTGCCAACATGTTCCCAAAACGATGGTTTTTAAAATTTATATATTTTTCAACTGAATTGTGCTTTTTTATTTTATATACAAAAATCGTTTTTATGCAAAAATTTTCGACGAAAATTTGGCTCAAATTTGAATTTGAATTTGTTGTCCACCGAAAAGCCTCCCAAATATAAATGTAATTGGTGGCGTTAGGTTTGACCTCGTGGTGGTCCTCCGATGTGCGACAGAATCGCTGTTTGATCGACTGGCAGAAAGGGGCTATTCGGAACGGAAGAGGCGCGAGAATTTGGAGGCGGAAATATTTGGTGTCCTCTCCGAGGAGGCCAAGTAATTTTTATTTATGGCTCTGGTTTAAATTCTTTAAAAATTTGGTTAATTTATAATAATATTTGTTTCGAAGATTTATATATTTAAAAAAAGAAGACAGATCGGTTGGACCCTTCCAATTTTGTGTGAAATTGCAATTTTTATTTATGGCTGATTTAGTAAATTTAAAATAAATTAAGACAAAGTTATGACGAGGCGATTGTGCACGAGTTGGACAACAGCACCGCGGCACAGTTGGAGGCGAACGTGCGGACGGTCACCAACTTGGTGGGAAACGACAGCAGAAGCCGAAGAAATGAGTGAAAGCAGCAGCAGCACAATTTGGAGTTGCGGAAACGATTCATTTTTTGTATATTTTTTTGTTGAATTTTGTGGAAAACATTTTCTTTTGGTGAATTCGATCGATGAATTTGATAGATTTTGTGAAATATTTGTTTTTGTCATTTGTTGTCATGTCATTAAGAAGTTAAGTCATCGAATCGAACAAAATAATGGGAAAAGACCGATTGGACAACGCTGCGCCAGGTAAATTTTTTTTTTTAATTTCATTAAATCTAAAGGCTTTTTGAAGATTAAAATGAAGACAAATGGAGACCAAAACGAAATAAACCCCTCTGCTATCATTTACAGTTGTTCATGCGACCAAAGCGCGCCGGGCGCTGTCGGAGGAGGACGCGTTGGCGACGCTGGACGACGACGTGGAGGAGCCCATTGACGCGGCCGAAATATTCGAGCACATCCGGGACATCAACGACCCGGAACATCCGTATACGCTCGAACAGCTTAATGTCGTGCAGGTCTGGGCGTGCGGCCGGGGGGTGTTTGGAAAATCCGGCGTTTCTCCTGCAGTTTATGAGTCCAATAAACTTTTATGAGTCCCCAATTAAAATTTCAGATGGGTTAATCCTCACTTTGATAAAATTTCAACCCATTCTGGAAGTAATCAGGGCTCACAAATCAGTACCTCGTCTGAACATGTGTAATCCTTATTTCAGTCTTCAAATAGCATCTAATTGCGATAGAAGTTCATTAACAGTTTGATTGGAAATTGGGTTCATAAGTTTATTGGACTCATAAAATGCAGGATAACCAATCCATCCGGCATCTTTGTTTGCTTCGTTTTTATTACAAAATCAATTTTAAAAATTCGCGGAAATTGGCCACTTTTACATTTTCGGTAACAAATTATGGCCAGCTAGGGCTCTAATCGAGATGATCAAAAAATAAGATCAGAAAGCAGGGAGACGAAGCCTGGGGAAAAAATTACAAAATTGGTTTTTGGTTTAAATTAGCAATTTTTAGTTTCGTGGAGAGATCCGGTCAAAAAATGAAGATTGATATGTTATTTATTTACTTAAATTCCAGGAAGAATTGGTTCGGGTGAGCACGGATCCGGACGACCCTTTCGTCGACGTGCGCTTCACCCCAACCATCCCGCATTGTTCAATGGCTGCACTGATCGGATTGGCCATTCACGCAAAATTGAAACGGTGGGCACTGACACAGAACGGTTTTTGGACGGGGGCGGCGTTCTAAGATTTTTTGGCATTTTTTATTTCGGAAATCCATTCCCAACTTCACCTCCACACCCCCGACCATTTGAGCCAGCCCGGACAGAGCTTTTCGAGATTTTTTTTTGTCATACACACTTTTTTCTACGGTTAACAAAAAATTGTTGATTTGATTAAATTTTACTTACTTTTGTACTTTTGAGATCCCTTCATCCGTCAATGAAAATTTGTGTCCGTATCACACCGGGCAGTCACAGCACGGAGGAGTCCATCAACCGGCAGTTGGCCGACAAAGAAAGGGTGCGTTCGGTGGGAAGGCGTTTTGTTGACAATTTTAAATAAAATATATTAAACACACAAAACATTATTATTATTATTATAAACAGGTGGCGGCAGCCATGGAGAACATCGGTCTGATGCAATCGATCAATGCATGCTTGCGTCCGAAAGAATGAATCCCCCCCCCCCCGCCTCCGGACATTTAACAAATTGTTTCAAAGTGAAATAATAAACATTTATTTGTGTCGTGTCCCCCCTCCAAATGTGATTTTGTTCCATGATTTGATATTGTCTATTTTATTTACCCTTTTTTTCTCGATATTTTTGATACAATTTACCCCTATAAGAATGTGTCGTTTATGGGGACGCATCCGGTACGGCGTACAATGGAACCGCGCTGACCAGGCCGAGCTCGCGCTGAAGGCGTTTTCCCTAAAGGACGTCAGCGCTGTGCATATTCTATTCGACCCGTTCCACGGCGACTCGAAGTCGTTACGGTAGCCTAATCAACATTGTTTTTATATATGGTGGAAGTTTGGGCATTTTTGAGTTTTAAAACGAAAAAAGGCGTTTAATGGAAGCTCCTTTAGAGGTTACACTACGTTTTGCCACCCCAGCAAAAATGTTACGTTTTGCCACCTTACATTTTGGCAATGTTACGTTTGTTCAATGATTTGAGCATGTGTTTGAAAGTTTTTGAGGTCAAAAGATTCCGAAAAAATTTTGAAATCGAAAACCCTTCGAATTTGTGTCCAAAAAGACCAAAATTTAAGTTTTTGATGGGTTGGCAAAATGTAACATTTTTGCTGAGTAGGCAAAACGTACCATTTTTTCTGGGGTGGTAAAACGTAACGGCGGCAAAACGGAAGGACACCTTTAGAATGTTTCAAAGACTAAATTAATAAGAATTTCACGAATGGATATTTATAATTTGATTTGAAAATATCGTTCAGCGAATTTTGGCATCGTCTCAGTCTGCCCAAAGTGCGCGCTACAAATCCCAAAGTGCGAGTGCAGGCGCAACTGCACTCCAACGGATGTCCACCACAATTTGTAACGTACCTCCGTAAGTTTTTGGAGTCCAATCGGTGGACATTTGAGGGACGGCTGTTTTTCAATTTCTGAACAATGTAAAGCCTGGACACTTTTTATAGTCGAATAATATACACACGGGTTAAAGGGTCGGTAGTATAAAATTATTCTCGATATTAAATCCCATTTTTATTTTATTTTTGCGTTTTGAAATATCTAAAAAAATATTTTCGTTAATTATTTGTTTTTGTCAGATGATGGACGTCAGTTGGTGTTCAAGACGGACGGCTTTCAACTGGCCGATATGTTGGTGCGACTGAACCGTCTCCTGGGCCTGCCGTCGTATGGGCTGCGCGGTGTTCCGCAAGAGGAAGAAGAGAGCGGCGAGAGAATTGAGGACGTCAATTTGGAGGTGGGCGTCAGATCACTTTTAATTATTTTTTAATTATAATGAAAATAAAAAGCACCCACCCCTCCCAGAAGTAAAGCAGAATTCTCAAAAAAAAACCACTTAAATATTGAATAATTCAAAATCGGCAAATTTTGATTTTAGGCCCACCTGCGCGCGTTGGCCAAGAAGAAAAGACCCACCGATTTCCTCTCTTGATGATTTGAATTTAGAAATTGTTTTTGTTGAACATAAATGGTTTTTTGCCAACCTTTGATTTTTTTTTAAGAAATGCAATAAAAGCCGAAAAACGTAGCCCGGTTCTGGGTGCTGACTTGGCTCCGTAGAATAATTTTCATAAATTTAGCATAGCTTTAGTAAATAAAATATTTAATCCCCATTTTTGAACTCCACATCTTGGAATTGATTTCAAAATGCAAAGAGCGACCGTTTTTGTCTCGGCCCCATTTTCTGGAGAGTACCGAATTCTGCAAAACTATCGAGACAAAGTCTGTATCAATCGAATGTGCTTGATGAGTACATACATCTTTTGCATATTTTCAAAGATAACTTACCTAAATCTGCTCAGAAACTGATTTGCTTTTCCGCAAAAAGTTTGCGCCAGGAGTCTCTATGAAGAAAGTTATGAGCCAACAAAAGTTACCCAAAATGGGTTGTCATTGTGTTTTTGAGTTTGTTTTGATAACATGAATTTTTGAGTACAATTAGCCGAATATTCAACTTTAGCTTAATTTCAAAAAATTAAAACTACCTTAAAGAAAAAAAATAAAATTTATAAAATACTTTACAAACTTTTATTAAATGTGGGCAAAATTTATGGGCGAAACATTTCACTACCGGGCGGAACGCCCGTTTTTCATTACGGGGCGAAATGTCCGGACACCTCCGCAAATCGTTTATAGTAGCATTGCTTTATCGGGACACTAAAATAAGAGTGAGAGGAGTCGATTGGTACATATATGATTTGACGAAAAACATTTTACTTCCGTAAACGACAAATTTTTCCGTTAGGTGTCTGTCGCGAAAATTTGCCAGTCTTCCCCCGCGGAGTACTTTTGACGCCACAATTGTTTTTTTAACTATTTCCAGAGATTCATTTTCTGCTTTTGTTATGCCCCCTCCAAATCAGTCGATTGATGAACAAGCTGAAGAGGACGCGACCGAATTGAAATTCCCAAAAGTTTGGTGTTTTGAGCTAAGATAATTCTACAACATCCGGCCGGATTAATGAACGCGGACTTTCTTCAGCAAAACGATTTTCTTTCAAATTTATATTTGGGGTTTTCAAAAATATTTTTGTTTTTCAGAGTTTGAAGTGTCCGGCTGCGATGCTCTGATGATTTCGGAGGTGTTTTTGTTGCTCGACCATCGCCGCAAACAGTCGGAGGAGAAGGAGGAAATTGAGGACATCAGCGAAGTGTTTTTGAAGACGCTGAATTACACCCGAAGACTGTCCAAATTCAAAAGTCGCGAGACCATTCGCTCAGTTCGCGGGTTTCCTTTTAAGAATTTTTTTGGAAAATGTTGCTCCTCTTTTTTCTCCTGTTTTGGTCTAATTAATCTTGCCCGGAAAATTTTTCCCCGGGACTGAATCTTGTCCAGGCCACTACAAATCCAAGTCTAGAAGAATCTGGGATTTTTGAAATAACCAGTTTTATAAATGGTACAATCAGAATTTTGGTAAATAGTATGACTGGTGCCCCACATTTTGAAAAAAATATATATTTTTTTGATTTAAAGTCGATAAAACTCAAATCATTCAAAAACAACGAGAAAATGCAATAGTGATCAAACTGCTTTTGAATGATTTTGAGGCCAAATTTGATTTTTAAAAAATTTCGATTTTTCAAAAAATGGTTCCATTTCGGGTCCGGGATTCGAAATTGGTCGAAATGGATGTCAGATTCGGACTCTACACCCTCGGCACCCCTAGAAACTCCTTTGTCGAGTTTAAATCAAAAAAAATTTTTTTTTCAAAATGTGGGGCACCTGTCATACTATTACCGAATTTTTTGCTCGTCTACAAATTTCGAAGACAGTGAAACCGCGTTTTTTGAATTGTTTTTTCGTAGGATCTTCTCGGGCAAACACAATCTGCACAAGTTCGAGGTGGCTCAGGTCGCCAATTTGTGTCCTGAGACGGCGGAGGAGGCTAAAGCATTGATTCCCAGGTCACCTTCTCCTTTACTTTTTTTTAAAATTTACTGTCAAAAACTTAAGCCTCGAAAACAAAATGGAGGACGAAGAATTGGACGAACTTCTGAAGGAGCTGCACGCGAAGAAGACATTCCAATGAAATTTTATCTTTTTTTTTTTTGGTCATTTAAGCGAAGTAAAAATGAAAAAAAACGTTATATTTTTGTTTGTTTTTCTGGCAATTTGTTCCAGAACTTTTCTTTTCTATTTTCTTTTGCAAATGTTTTTTTTTTGTTGCGTAAACGATGGCCAATTTGTCGTCGTCATCGGAGGCCGCCGATATTTTGTTCACATTACGCGCCGATCAGAACCTTTTGGACCCAACCTTTGATCGATACATTTTGCGCCCTGAACGACTCGCAATGTCCAAGAAGAAAATTGAGGGCAAAAAAGGTTGGAAGAATTTCAATTTTTTTTTTCATCAGTCGCTAATTTCTGCTTCTTTCGAGGCTGATCTACTGTTAATTTTAAGGAATTAACGATTATGGAAAACTGACCGGCTTTTGACTAAATGAAATGAAAAATGTTGATTTTTACGGGTTTTTGATACGTTTTTTGAAAATATTGAATTGTCCCCTCCCCCAAATGCCCGCGTTAAAATTTATTAACTCGGGTCCCCACCGGTTTGAACGTTTGAACAATGAAATAAATAAAAATGATGGCTTTCCACTTTTTTCAAAAATCTCCTCCTGATTTTGAATAATTTTTTAGTTCGATGCAAATTGCCCTCCGCCAGCCAATGGGGCTACCAACAGATTCGGGCACATACATTGGCCGCCCATCTTTTCTTTGACCGTTTTGGCGGCTGCTGCCGCCCGTCATTCTTTGCGCTTCTCGACGATCTCCGATTGATTTCGCTGACTTTTGATCAGACGGTCGGTTGGCTAATTGAATTTTGCTTTTTTCTTGCTAAAGTTGGTACAATTGATTGGGGGGTTTTTTGTTTTGTTTTTTGAATCTAATCGTCTAAATGAATGTTTTTTTTGGTCCAGCAACTTTTTCAGACGCCTAGCCCCTCCCCCTCCGCAAAACTTGGGGTTTGGTAGGCGGGGGGACAAAAAATTCGACTTAAAAATTACAAAAAAAAATTTGTTTGAAGAGCAAATGTTGGTCTGACCCCGTGGAAGTTGCGCACATTGGCACACCGCCACCATCGCTTTCGTCCCCGTCATGTGTGGGGGAGGACGTCGACGACGCGTCGTTCCCGGAAAGTTTGCACTTTCTCGACTCGCACACAGCGCTCACGTCGTGCGGACAGAACGCGTTCAGCGTGTGGTACACCGGCGATCGGCAGAAGGACCCGACGACGAAATGGAGGGTGCGTTTGTTTTTGTCAATATGTTTTTTAAATTTACTAGATAATCGAATACCTTCCCCTCCTTGACCAAAAAAAACAAAAAAATTTTAACGGGAAATTGTCCATATATGCGGCTTTTTAAGAGTTAACTCCTCCCATTGGTCGGCAATGAGCGCACTGAAGCCTTAAAATAAAACCCCAAAAACCAAAAAAACGTTTTATAAAATAAACATTCCCCTCCCGTCAAACGAAAATTCTTTTTGGGCACATATTTACCTCGACGTGCCTATTGGCACTGTCGTGCGACGTGTTAGCGACCTCCAAATCTTAGAATGGGTAGCTCAAAAGTTTTTTGTTTTTTTAGGAAATGTTCAAATACGAAATTCCGCCGCTGCACAAATTGCATGACGACACCAAAGATGCTGCAGACGAGGCTTATCCGGCTCTGATTTTGGACGCACGGCGCCGTCGGGAGGAGGACACGAGCGGTGTTGTCTTTGATGTGCTGCTTCTCACTGTTGCGCCGGTGGAGAAAGCAAAAAGCAACGGGGCAGAGAGTGCAGAGGACGACACCGCCGCTGGAGGGGATAAAATGGAAATGGCCAGAGGCAAATCTGCGGGCGGAAGTGTCTTTAGAACCAATCTCATTTGGGTTACCGTGCAGGCGGAACAGCAACAACAGCTGATCAACAACGAGGACGGTTAGTGGATATTTTATCTGTCTCTTATACACATCTAGATGTGTATAAGAGACAGCTGCAACTGTGTTCAAAGCTGAAAGGATATTGCTTTAGTTTTTATTAAGAAAGTCGATTTTAAAATCAGGGTTAGAGCAGGGGTCTCGAATTTTCGGATTGGGATAGCCGAAACACTGTCTTCTTTTACAGAGCTTATTATTATTTTCTTTTTTTAAAATTCAGCAGATGTTTCAAAATTTGCCGTTCAACGCGTTCGACAAATTCTTTGCGACGGAAAGGTGGAATTTGCGTGTTTTGACGCCTCCGTCCCCCGCCGTTTGGTCGTTTTTGGCGTTGGACGGTCGCCGCGCTTTGTTTGGGACAGTGCGAAGCCAATCATTTCGGAGGCCCAACAACAACAACAACTGCTGCAGTCGGTGGTCGGCGGGGATGGGAACGAAACGATGGATATCTCCGCAGGTTAAGACCAATTGGAATACAATGTTCGAATGTATGTACAGCTTGGACTTGAGGACGATCGAGTTTTCAATGAAATACAAAAAAATCTCGAAGATCTCTGTAAATTTCGTCGATTGAGATTTTGAAAAATCTCATTGTTCGCGCTCTATTCGAATGTAAATCATTTTGTAAAGCCTGAGAATTGGGGGGGGGGGGTGTGGATCCTAAATTTTTGTGCCGGGATAGTCGAAACGTTTTTAACTTTGTTTTATGGAACCCATTTGTTTATAAATGTCTCTTCTCTTGTATTTTATACTTGAATTTCTTTATTTATTTTATATTAAAATTTTCAGCTTCCGATGCTGAAGAACCCGCCAAAAACCGCGTATGTGTAAATACAATCATATAAATTCTTAGTCAAAATTTATTTTATTTTATTAGTCTTTAGGTTCAGCCCGCCGCCGCTGAGGATGCGCGACAGCAGTTCAACGCCGACCAATTGGAGGAGTGCGATCGGCTGCCCGAGGTTGAGGACGACGTCAGCGCCTTTTGGCTTGACGGCGATTCGCATGAACTTGTCGCCATGGTGAGTGAATGGATTGGGTTGAGCTTTAACTGAAAATTGGTTAGTTCAGAATGATGCCGCCATTTTCAAGTTAAAAATTAGCATCCCCAACCGGAAACGGCCCCATATAAACACAGTTTTGTTGTTTGAAACCCGGGGCTCCCTCCTAATTATCGGTTTTGTTGAGAGAATTGAACCAAATTTCAAAATTGCGCGAGATTTCTTCCACATTTTGATTTTTTAACCTAACATCCAAATAAAAATTGAATTAAAACCGAGAATCGCGGTTTGATCCAGATCTTGAAAGTCTCGACGAGAAACACGATCGGACCGATCTCTAAAAGTAGCAGGTTGTGACTTTTCAATCGTTTTTTTTGCAAGTGGTTGCCTTACATATTTCTGGGTTTTGAACGGGAATGGAACCCGAAAAATTCCTGAGGTCTTCATTCAATATAAAGAATTAAATGACCGCCCATCCATTTTAGAAACAAAAAAAAGTTTTTTTTTTCTGAATTTAGACAATCATCAATGAGCTGCTTTTTACTGCCAAAATTACGGCTGGAGGAGCGCCTGTTTTTGCTACAAGGTCCATTTTTTGTGGGTTTTTGAAATTCCCGTTCCCGCTATTTTTATTTTACCCATCTTTAGTAGTGAATTAATCTATCGGATTTCGGTTTGTTCGGATAGTGTCCCAATCGGCGACCCGCTCAGTCAGTTATCTGTCTCTTATACACATCTAGATGTGTATAAGAGACAGCCCTTGCGCATCTATGGTCCCTTATTAAGGTATGATGTTGACACGATTGTTTGGCTGTCTCTTATACACATCTAGATGTGTATAAGAGACAGGTTCGGATAGTGTCCCAATCGGCGACCCGCTCAGTCAGTTATTGTCTCGGTGTCCCTTACCTGTCTCTTATACACATCTAGATGTGTATAAGAGACAGCATCTATGGTCCCTTATTAAGGTATGATGTTGACACGATTGTTTGGCGACACAACGAAATTGCCGCGGGCAAAAAGGAAAGTGCCGTCAGCCATCTCTTCACGCTGAACGCTTTTGGCTATATTCAGGTGGACGGTTTTTGGATATAATATAAAATGTTTTTAATATTTACATTTTTTTATCCCACATTTACTATGCAGGCAGGGCACCAGGACAAACGCTTTTTGGGCTGTTCTCCCGACGGCCGATACGCGACTCTGATCAACCGCACCAATCATTGCTTCCTCTACTTTCAGAGTGCTGCTGTACCAAACGGTGCTTTTAACTAATGGAATTTAATTAAGAAATCTTTCAAAATATTATAATTGTGTTTTCTTGCTATTTATTTCTAAAGAGCACGAGCTGAAGAATCGTCGGACGGGCAAACGAGCGGAACACATTGCCAAACAGTTGGTGCTTTCGATGTCGGATTTGGACACGGACTTTGACCCGAACGACGCGTCGAACGAATTCATCGGATTTCATGCGGCATCGGACACACTTTTTCTGCTCACTCGCAGCGCAATTTATGCAGTGGAAATGCCAAAATGAACGAATGCAATCAATTCGATATTTGACCCAATCATGGAAATGAATTTTTTACGCTAATTTCTTGTTTGGCTTTGGCTGTGCCCCTGTTGTCGTCTTGTTCAGTTTTTGGACGTCGTTCGTTTTTCTATTTTTCATCGCATTTTTATACAAATTCGATGGAAAGGACTCAAACTGAAACTATTTTACTTATTTATGCCCTCCATAATAATTCCTTTCCACTATCTACATTTTATGTGGTTTAATTTGACATGTTTTGGGTGCCAAAATCTGATAAAATAAATGTCGAAAAATTCTGAGGAATAATTAAAAGTTACCGAATTTATTTGATGACGAAAACTGGAGCATGTGACGTTGAAGTCGCTCGAATATTTTTAATTGGGCTTTAATCCCGTAACAAAAATTCAGTTTTTGAGAGGCGCGCATGTCTCCGGAACGTCCTCCTGGCGTCGCGGTGCTTTCGCCTCCGACCGCCGCCGCCGTCGATGACGACGAGGAGGACCGGATCTCCACCAGAAGAGTTGGCAAATTGCCCGCTTCGGAGCGCGTTGCACTCGGCCTGGCGCTGGTCGAGGGGCGGGGGTGCATTTTAATATTATGCCGAATATTCGTGTGCCTTTAATCGCTTCACGAGACTCAGAAAAATCCAAAGAATTTTTTTTGTTCACTTAGAGAATTTAAAACAATTTCAAATCACCGAATTACGCCGGAACTGCGCGATTCTGTGTGCCGGGGACACAATTTGTCTTTAGCGCTTATTGGCTTTTTCAATGCAAAAGAAAACCCCCCGGGGGGTTTCGGGCGTTTCGATTTCTGTTGTTTTTATGGCTTTTTGTCGGGATTCGGGACCGGATCTTCCGGAGGACATATTGCCGGTCTCCGGTCGGGCTCAGGGCATTGAATTAAACACACAATTAATTCTCCCGTAGCTTCCGCGATGCCTATTACGTGAACGTCCGAAATGCGGACGCCTTTCTGGTGACTATCATTTACTCGCGCGCCTCCATCATTTTCATATCGCTGATCGGCGCTGTCTCCTGCCTTAACACTTTGCTGTTCAGCGACAAGGTGTACATTCTGTGCACAAATTTGCTCAATCTAGAGCACGGACTAATCGAAATCTTGATCGGTCCTCCCTCAAGTCCGGGCTCTAATGCAATCCAATAAATTACCAAATTTGAAACCATTTTTGCATTTTAAGCTCTCCGATGCTTCCAACCTGTGTCAGCTGCACAAACTTTTGCCAATGGACGACCGGCGTAACGTGATACCCGTTGTATATGTACGGCACGGCACGCACTCACTTACAAATAATTTTTTATCAAAAATTTGCTTTTTCAAGTTTGAACCATTTTAGTTAGTTTATTTTTGTCATGCCCTCAGGATACATTTTTTTTTGAAAAACTCCAAATTTCTATGCAGTACTGCCGTTTTCTTCGCATGAGCGTCTTCACCAATGCTGTCCAACTGTTCCTGTGTCTGTTTGCGCTTGTGTGGGCACTGAACCGGCGGAGCAATCTTTTTCTTTTGGTGAAGTGATTTAAACCATTTTTTCGAACTTTTTCTCACAGTGCTATGCGTTGTTGTGTGTTGTTCTGCTGCTGGCCGCTCTGTTCTTGGGCGCTCTGTTTGCCATCGACTTCGACTTGGCCCTCCACCAGTCCGTCCAGCTTTCGCTGCACGATGCCTTCGGCGGCACAGAGCCTTGGGCGATATGCCGACAAATGCCAGCATTGCACTGTCTTCAGCAAACGCACAAAGACGTCGTTGTCTCCACTGGTGGTACATCGACTAAGGCGCCCGGGATGGAACTCAACTCTTTTTGTGAGGCGGTCTCGGAATGGAACAAAGTGTGTGTTCAGATCGCCGACAATTTTTTTCGTTGATCGGAACAACCCCGATTTTTGAAAATCAAAGTCGGGCTACGAAAGCTCAAATCAAATTTCCCCCTAACAATAAGAGATTCATTTAGCTTGCTGTTTTTGGATAATTTTGTTTCTCCATAGTTGACAGTAGAACCCGGAGATCGAGATTTTCGACCCACATTATTTTAGTTCCGCTTTTTTAGTTTCCACTTTCGGCCTGTTCCGATGAGTTGGCCTCAACATTGATGGAGCGAATGTTTCTGTTCGCGCTTGTCGCGGAGTATTTGCTGCTGTTGTCCATTGGCTTCGCACTGTCCGCCAAACTCGTGGCCAACCGTCGCAGACGCATCCGCGAACTGAAGGAAGGAAAGTTGGGCCAATTGGAGGAGGAGGACGTGCAGACCACGCCCAGCGTTGTCGAGAGCAACGGCATCGGCGCTGACTTGGACTTGGAGAAGTACGGACAGCAACAGAACGTCGATCAGACACAAATTTGATTAAAACATTTAATATTTTTTGGCCAAATCTATCAAATTGGACCTTGAATTTGAATATACCGTCTCTACACTTTTCGGGTTGTTGGATTGAATTTAAAAAGTAACAATTCTTTAGTTCACATCATCACTGTGTTTTTTATCCTGTTACATTTTAAATCTATTTTTCTATACATATATTGATGAAATACAATGTCAATATTATTATTATTATTATTTGCGAGAATTTACGAGAACAGATTAAATGTGAGCATTATTAAAGCTGCATAAATAAATAAGCCAATATGTTATTTCAATTCCAATTTGGAGAAAAAATGATGGCGGGAGTTCAGATGGCATCATCAATTTACGGGCGGGCCAATCCATGTTCGGTTCCAGCTTCTTTTTTGTTTAAATTTGGTAGCAGTATTTTGAAAAAAAGTCAAAATTGCTCCAGAAAATCGGGATACAAATTTTTCCTAATGAATACGGTAATCCAAAAGCGGTAAAGCTTAATTTTGTTTAAATTTGGTAATTTGGAGAAAAAATGATGGCGGGAGTTCAGATGGCATCATCAATTACGGGCGGGCCAATCCATGTACGGTTCCAGCTTCTGGTCCATTCGGTCGATGCTTGTAGGCGTGCAAAATTACGGCGGCAGCATGCGTTCAAATTGATGATGATTGTGCCGCGGAAGGGTGGTGGTGAGGCTTGGAATGCGGCGGTTGGTTGGCAAGCCGTTGATGGTGGTTGCTGTCCTCCAGCAGTTCGGCAGTAGAGTATGAGCAAGGCAATGCCAATCAGAAAACTAGTGATGGCAATTGTGACAAGTACGGCAGTGGGAAATGATGGTGGGGCTTCTGCTGGTGTTGCTTGTGGAGGAGGGGGAATAGGAGGTGCCGGTGCCGATGATGGAGCGGGAACAGGAGGTGCCGGTGCCGGAGGGGGAATAGGAGGTGCCGGTGCCGGTGATGGAGCGGGAATAGGAAGTCCCGGTGCCGATGCTGCAGCGGGAATAGGAGGTGCCGATGTCGTTGGAGGAGTGCGCGTCGTGAATGAGGAACTTTTGAAAACCATATTGAAGATTTTTAATATTATAGTGAACGGATTTTTATTCCCATTATTTACCGGTTCTCTTCTTTTGCTTCAGATTTCGCTTTTAAGTCGACTTCACTCCCGGCCACGGCCATAAGTGCCACCACAAGTAAAAGTAGAGAAATTTGGTGCATATCTATGGGAACAAATTGTTTTTAAATATTTACATAATATTTTAGTTAGGGCTTTGTTGGAATTCCGAGTCGAGGTCGAGGTGTTCGGGTTCTGAAATGCATTTTCAATGAGAAATTTTTGGTATTTCAATATGATGAATGAGTGAATATCTTAAGACAATTTTATTCCTCTTTTTAAATGGAATAGGGCAAAGATTGAGGGTTACTCACCGATGAATAATGAATGATTTTGTAAATAAACGAAAACGAAAATTTTGGATGGAAAAAAATGATCAAAATTTTGTGAATAATCTGCTTTCATTCGATGGAATCTGCTGATGACGAATATAGAAAAATGAAATTTCAAGTTTTTCATGCGGCGTTATCGGTTTCATCGACGATTTGAATGTTTTAGATAGAACATTTATGTGCCAAAGTCGAGTTGTGAGGACCGGTTGATCAATGGCACTCTGAAGAATGTTGAGTTGGAAAATTAAATACTGAATTTATAAATAATTTACTAGCAACAGGCCCGTGCTATTGCAGTTAAAATTGATTGATTATTATTACATTCCAAAAATTAAAGAAGATGGAAAAAAAAGATATTTAAAATTATTTTCTTCCACAAATTGCTCATCGCGATTCTGCCACCGATTCATTCTTCTTCAAATGCCGTTCAGGTGATGGTCAGCAAAAATGATGGCTAAGAAAGGGGGGGGGGGGGTTAACCGCCTTTTTCTGAACGTATTTCCAAATAATGTACCGATCACTGTCAGCGCAACAAATGCGTTTTGGACAGATTTTTGCTGTGCCCAATTAGCCACAACCGGAGGAGGCAAAGGATCAATCGGAAATGGCGTTGGGTCAGTGTCCGCTAAATCCAGACAATTAGGGGAAGGTATTTAATCACAAAACGATTAGGGGAAGTATTTAACACAAAAGGAAGGTATTTAACACTTAACACAAAACGATTAGGGGAAGGTATTTAATCACAAAACGATTAGGGGAAGGTATTTAATCACAAAACGATTAGGGGAAGGTATTTAATCACAAAACGATTAGGGGAAGGTATTTAAAGCTTAACGCAAAACGATTAGGGGAAGGTATTTAATCACAAAACGATTAGGCATAAAGTAATGAAGCCAACCCACCATGCGGCAAACACTTCGACTCGTTAGGAAACAAATTGGACATGGGCAATCCCTCGGCGCCAACACAGCAAAAGCAAAGCAAATTGTCCACTATTTGACCCTTGTCGAACTTTTGCTTCGCCGTTTTGGTACACACATCGCCTTCCAAAGGACCTGAGGCGCATCCAAACATAAATAATTCTTGTTTTCCTGAAATAAAGTGAAAATCTTTTTTATTCTTTTAATTTAATAATTTACTCTTTTTTATTTCTTAGTCAAAAAACAAAAGTATCGCTCGGAAACCCTTTAAAATGGTTTTTCTTTTACAAAGGCACATTTTCTAACTGAATTCACTAAAACTTTCTTTTTTATTCCCGGCACCGGGGGTCCTTCCCATGGCTACCGGTCCGAAGGTCGAAAGGGTTTTGAGTAGCGACTCCAACCTAAACTGATTAGGTCGAACATTATACCAAATGAAAGCTCTCGATGAGGAGAAGCAATTAATAAACGAAAGCTAAGCAATCTGATAATTATAAAAAAACATTTTTGGAGTTTTTCACTTGTTGGCCATAACTTTTTTGAGCATTGTCTAATCACAAAGCTTTAACTTAATGGTAACTCTAACTCATCGCAAGCTTTCATTTGGTATTATGTTCGACCTAATCGGTTTAGGTTGAAGAAAGTTACAACACTTTCGACCTTCGGACAATTCGACCTTCGCGCTTCCCATTTCTAAAAAGCTTTAAAATTACCGTATTTTTAAAAGTTTGATTGCAAATCTCTTAAAAATTGAGCCAAAAATTCAAAATTTTCTCGGCGGCGTCTGCCGGCACCGCTGATTCCATTCAAAAACACACAATAAAAATTGAGGAAATTTTCATTTTCGAATTTTTTAAGCTAAAATTAAAATTTTTTCAAAGAAGTATTGGTCTCGAACCGAGAAATTTCTCGGGTTTTTTGGGTCTTGATTTCGGTCTCGGGCGCGAGCCTCGGTAAATTTCAAGTCTCGAGCAGCCCTAATTAATTAGGTATATGATCCAATCACGATTATACCAAACAATGCGCAATAAACTGATCAATTTCGTATTACCCAATCTTACCGTTCTGACATCTGGCCCAAAAACAATGCTTTCTTCCATCGCAATCTTCGCTTTCGGGTGGGGGGTTCTTATCTCGCGTTGTTCCAAATCTGCATTTCATTCCTTTGAAAAATGGTCTTTTAAAAGCGCTTTTTCGTTTTGTTAAATGTTACCGTGGCACCCGTCCAACAGAAAGAGACAGGAAATCAGAAGAATTAAAATTGTGCGAAATTGCATTGTTAGGTTTCTAAAATATTTTTTTCCAAAATTAATGCAATTAAAAAACATAAATAATATTTATGATGAAAAAATACCTAATGGAATTTTACTAAATTTGTGGAAAACATTCATTTTAAACTTCCGTTAAAATTGCTGTGAATTATCCATCCATCAGCCGGAGAGCCCAAACAGTGAAGAAAATGGTCAAATGTTGATGATTAACCATGGGAAATGTTAATTCTGTTATAATTTATGGATTACCCTTAAATTAAAACGAATTACGCTTTCAAAATTTAAAAATGATATCGGACAACGTACAAAAAAAGTCTAAATCCGGCTCCAGATTTATACACAATTTTATAATTCTAATTAAGAACGGCAAATTTGTACAAAAAGCGTAAAATCGTAAAACCTTCCTTTGTTAGCTTTGAAAATATTTGTTTTTTATTCCAGTAAACAAAGACCATTTTTGCGTTATTGGTTTAATTTAACAGCTTTATGGGTTCTTAATTTTTTAATTTATAACGATTTAAATTCGTTTTTAAGCAAACTTACAGTTGATTCGGTGAATAAATTAATGAAATGACAATGGAAATCGCGATGATTTCATCAAAAAACAAAAAGTCCGGTGTTCCGAGTGCCATTCACCATTTACTAGAATATTAGGGTTGAAACCCCTTAGGCCATTTTTCGACCAGATCCCGACAGTCCCAACCCCGACCCCGCAAATTCTCAAGCCCGACGTCCAACCCTAGAATAACCTATAGGTTTTTAGTACGATTTAGTAAAATCATTAATTAGTATATACAATAGGTAATTTGTTTGCATGTTTTAAACAGTGCAAAGTCCCAGGCACTTAAAATGTTCCACAAAATTTTTAAAATACATTTTTTATTGATATTTTGCCATTTTTACACGGGAGGAGGGATTTTGTGTAAAAATTCATCGGCGAACGCTTTCTTTTTGTTGCCATTTTTCCTCTTCATCAGCGGCGGCGGTCTCTTCGATTTGCGCGACCGCCTCCCGCAACAAATCGGCCGATGTGCTTTCGTTGATGGGCAAAAAGCGCTTTTGTTTTCGCGAAAAAATATAACTAAATGATTTGGGGGGGGGGAGAAAAATTGCGTTCATTTTAATATTTAATAAATTTAGAAAATCGCACATTTCACCATTGAAGATGTCGAACCACATCGCATCCAAGCCAACCCTTTTTGACACAATGTACTCCCTCAAAAACTCGTGAGAGGCAATGTTGGTCAACTGCTGGAAAAAAGAATTGTTGTTCCAACGATTGTTTCATTACAATGATCAGAGAAAAGTTAAAGCGTCGATCACATTACCTGAAGTGTGTTGATCTGAGAGAGTTTGTCCACCGCGCTGAGCCGTCCGTCCCGGTCGATGCGGGCCCTAAACGTCATCAGTCCGTTCTCCGAGGCGAATTCCAGTTCCGCGTCTCCGTCCGTCCCATTCGACAGCAGTTGGGCCAATTTCTGCACACTTTGGTGCCCGTTCCGACGCAGCCAATGGTCCATCGGCGATTCCGCGTCAAACGGACGTCCGTGGTACAAATCGTAGAGGGCGTTGATCGCCTTGCTGAACAGAGAAGGTCCGAATCACAAGCATTGATCAGAATCAAAATTGAGTGAGTTCGGGTTTTGAGAAAGAAGAAGAAGCAGTTCGAATTTAAGTCAAAATCGGATAAGTCTCTTTTAAATGGAAATCGAAAAGGTCCAGCCATGAAAGAACCATTTGAAATCCTCGGGCCATGGTTAAGAAAAGGAGGATTGAGTCGCTTTGTTTGGGGTCAAATCGATCAAAAAGTGTTGGTTCGGCTTTCTCAGCTATCGGTTTTCGATAGCCCGACCGAAGCAATAAAGTTATTCTCTATAAAAAAGAACAAAAAAAAAATATTCGACTTTAAAGAAGGAATAAGAGTAGAATTTTAAAAAGAAGACTTTTAAAAACGATGGACAGTTTTTGAGCAGAATGCTTAGAAGTTCTAGAAAAATCTAAAGAATTAATGGAACTGTACGCATGCCAACCAACCAACCAATCGGAGTGCCCACAGACGACCACTCGTCGGACGTTTCCTCGTCTGCAATTTTTAATTTTGGCCAATTTGTCCTCAGATAAAACCTAATTGCCAATTCGAGCGCCGCTGGTTCGGTGGTAACGGACACTTCGCCGCCAGAATCGCCTGTTAAATACAAAAGATGCCATCAGACTTGTCGGGATCCCGACCAAGTGTACAGAACATATATTTTCACTGCATAAAATCGAATTATAAATATTTTTTTTCGATTTTTTGTATTGTACGCCATTGCAAAACTGCTGCTCAACACGAACGACTTCAACAATTAGGTAATTGTATTGTGACGCACCAAAACTCTTTGCGACGGGCACCATGTTAGCGGAGTTGCGCACAACAAACAGTTCGCCTATCTGAGCACCCATAAACTTGGACGGCTGTAACCTGCGAAAGAAATTTTACAAATTTAATTTTTTTTTAAAGTGCCATTTCCCGGTTTAGTAGTTACTCGGATCACAGATTTGTTAAGAAAATTTAAACTGAAACAATGTCCGTCTACAGCGTCCACCTTGAATCCATGCAGGTGAACAACACCGCACTTGGGTCCGGGTGGTCATGTACCTTCTCGAACTCCTTGACCATGCTGAACTCGTGGAATTTAATTAGAGCGAAGTGAACGGCGACACCTTGGCCGAAGTGTTTTCCGGAAATTGAGGATGCCCTCGAAGAGCTTTCTGATGCCCGGCATTTGACACACAAATTGAAGTTGAATTTGAAGATGAGAAAAGAATGACTAATTAATTGTCCAGAGATCTGAGGCACCCGCTTAATTAATTAAGCGATAGCGGGACAAAAAAAAAATGCAAATTGTTCCATGGGCAAATGGCAAAAAAAATCTGAGGGTTTCTGATCAGTTTTTTTGTTGTTGTTATTCATTGCTTTAGTGAGAGAGCTTTGGAATGATTTAAAAAGTTGGCTATTATGGGGACATTTTGGCTTATGTTAATTCATTTTTGATTTTAAAATGCTCTAAAATTGGGTGCATAAATTGAAAGTTTCCATGTGAACTGATCGATGAAACCTCCAAAAATGGTCTCCTTATTTATGTGCGTGCGATCGGTGCTCTGATAGCGTGACAGGGAATTTGGTGGCGGGATGCGAAAAATATTGACGAAACGTAAAATGGGTGGTGAGGCGACGGGTGGGGTCAGCAACAAGAAGTACATACAAAGCACGTGAACATTTTAAATAAAATGTTTTGTATTGAATAAATTATTCATTCACTTTTTTTACTAGTAAATTCACTTTTGTTAAAATAAATTTAAAAAAATTTACAACCTTTTCTTTTTTGAATGAGTTAGGAAGCGAAAATAATAATGTACAATTAATTTTTTTATCGGAATAAAAGTAAAAATGTTTAAAAATTGGCATTTAATAATAATTACAGTAACAAGATTTCCCGCTGAGGATATTAACATTAATTTAGTTAAATATAGCTAAAGTACTTAATAAAATTCACGGGATGAAATTTAAGGCTCTTCAGATTTGGAAAAATAGACAAAGAACAGTCGGATTCCCGGGTCTGTAACTCTTCAGGGAATGGTTGCCCTTTTTTGGACGGATTCTTACATTGCAGACCGAAAGAAATTGGTTCGATTTTGAGTCTGGACCGTATGACCGATATACTTGAAAAAATCCAATGCCTTTCCGATACAGCCCCTGACAAAGAATATAATTCGTTTCATTTCATTCACCGGTAAAATTGCATTCTTTTTGGTCCCATTTCT
>MEIZ01000036.1:84822-99247 GCA_001723225.1 Globodera ellingtonae | reverse complement strand
AATTTTGGTGAAATTGCTTAACAAAACCCCCCAAATTTCTCCCGGCGTCGCCTATCGGAACCGACGGGCCGCCACTGAAAGCATAAAGTCGACCAATTCATTGTAGTTTTTGGATCATTTTTCTTAACAAAATTAAGTCAAAAATTCAAAATTTTCTCGGCGGCGCCTTTCGGCACCGCCGACACCCCACCCTCCCTAAAAGGTTAAAATTGGCTTATGAAGGCCTCTGAAACTCAAAATTTTAAAAATGAATAAGTGAATAGGTATTTCAAAAAATATTTATTAAATAAATTATTTTAAAAAAAAATTTTTCTAGTCACATAAAAAAAATTTTCGATTTTGTTTCGATTTTCGAATTTCGATTTTCGACGTTTTTTTCCTTTCGATTTTCGATTTCGAACTTTTCAGTTTCGATTTTCGATTTCGACTTTTTTTTTACTTTCGACACAGCCTGGTTGGTGCCGAAGTGTTGAGTGAAGGAATTTGTCCTGAATTATGACTACTAACAATTAACACATTTTGCTTTAAGAATAGGGCCAATTTCCCCTTAAAAATTCCTTTTATATATTTAGTCTCACCAGTTTATGCTTTCCAAGACGGCGTTTGCGTTGGTCATCGACGGGGCCAGTCTGCACCACGCGGTGATCGGAGAGGCGAGACGCGTTTTTGCGGAGCTGATCGTCAATTGTCACTCCGTCATTTGTTGTAGAATGACGCCGATGCAGGTGATGCGCGACAAATTAAAATTTGATTTTATTGTAAAATGGTTAATAATGTTTAAAAACCAACATCGATCGCTTTGCTCCATTTTTACAGAAAGCCGAAGTCGTTGAAATTGTGAAATCGCTTGGCAACAACAAAACGGTGATGGCTGTCGGCGACGGGGCCAACGACGTGGCGATGATCCAAGCGGCCAATGTTGGGGTCGGAATTAGCGGGGTCGAAGGTCTCCAGGTGGGCGGCGTCACAACGCCAATTTTATTATCCAAAAAAAAAAAATTAAAAATTTTGATTGTATTGTTAGGCCGCCTCGGTCAGCGACTATTCAATCGCACAGTTCCAATTTCTTCGCCGTCTTCTTTTAGTGCATGGTGAAAAAATGATTGAATTTGAAAAATAGCAAAATGTTTCTTTTCCATTATATAGAAGTTGTAATAACAAAAACAAAATAATTTTAGGCACTTGGAATTTCGAACGAAGCGTCAAAGTCATTCTTTACAGGTGTGAAAAGTTCTCAAAAATTTTATTCCATTAATAAAAATTTTCTAAAATTAATTTCAAACATTTTTTTAACGCACTTTTATTGGATTTGAAATGATCTGTCTGGAATTTGATAAATAAATCGGTTTTGGTAATCTAAAATATTTTTTTAGTCTCTTCAAAAACCCCAAATTTTTGTTACAAAGTATTGGGTGGACTAGATCTAGATGAATCTTTTGATCATGAAGATCACGGTGACAAATTCTCAGAAATCTCGCAACAAACGTGCCCAGAAATTTTGTATCCTTCTGTCCTTTAACATTGCCCCCTCCCCACCGCCCATCGACAGCTTTTACAAGAACATCTGCCTGTACATCATTGAACTGTGGTTCGCGTTCTTCTCCGCCTTCTCTGGCGTCACCATCTTCGAGCGGTGGACCATCGCCATGTTCAACGTTACATTCACTGCGCTGCCCCCAATCATTCTCGGCCTCTTCGACCGTCCGCTCTCCCAACGCATGATTCTGCGCCATCCGCAGCTTTACCAAAGCTTTCAGCAAATGGCATTTTCCAACGATGTGAGTTTATGTCACATTTTTGTTGGTGACAAAGTTAATGAGATTCGTTGTTTCTCGATGATTTGTTTTTTGAATTTGCGAGGGTGGTACCTCTTTGTCGACTCATATTTTTTGTCAATCTCTCAGCGCTTCTTCATGTGGGTGGGCGTTTCGCTGTGGCACTCTCTGCTCCTTTTCTTCCTCAATTTTGGCTTCTACTCATCCGGCGTTGTGTGGGCTGGCGGCAACACGGGCGGCTGGTTGATGTTCGGCAATTCCCTGTATACGGTATGGTCGGACGCGTAGACATTTACCTTCCGCAACGGAAAAGTCAAAATGTTTACCGGATTGTACAAAAAATTTGAATCAGATTCATATTTAAAAAATACCCCTTGGTATTGTGACCGTTTTTTGAAATTTTTATTTGGTTATTGGAGCTTTACAAAAACCCTTAAACCAACACAGAAAATTGCAAAAACAAAGAGGAATTAAACACACAATTCAAAATTTCAGTTTGTTGTGGCCACGGTGTGCCTAAAGGCGTTGTTGGAGTGCGATTCGTGGACATGGATCATCGTCGGCTGCTGTCTTGGTTCCATCCTGCTTTGGTTTATCTACTTGATCATCTATTCGCGGGTAAAAAAATGTGCATTTTGAAATTTAAATTGTCAAAAATCGCAGATTTGGCCGTTGTTTCCGCTGGGTTCCGACATGAGCGGCATGTTTATGATTATGGTAAGTGAATTTTGATCTTAATAGCCCTATGATTAAGTGTACTGCTCGTTCTTCAAGGTGTCCAGCCCCTCCTTTTGGATGGCACTGATTTTTATCCCTGTGACCACTTTGCTCTTTGATTTTGTTGTTAAAAGGTGCGCCCGCCGTCCGTTTTTTGTTTGATTCTGCTGGTGTTAATGGTTTTTTGTTGTTGTAGCTTTTGCACTTCTCTGAGGCCGTCGCCCCGGGAGCGCTTTTGCCTGAGGGAAAAGCGACGAACATTGGTCGGCTGCAACATCACCGACCTTGACGGAAGCGTGCGGCGAGAAGAAGTAAGGTATAGTTTTTATGCTGCGGCTGTTTTTAATCTTTTCTTTAATCGGTGCTAGATCGTTTCTTAAATCCGCCACATATATTTTATGAAGTAGTTTTAGACATCATAACTTTATTCACACCACACTAAATCAGTTAAACCTTATACCATTGGAAAGCTCTAAATGAGTAAAAACTATTTGTAAGACTAGACTAAGCAGTAAATCAGAGTTTTAAAAAGTTATGATCAGAAACCCACGAAAAAAAACCCCGCTTTTTGGTAAGTTTACATTATAACTTTTTTACAACTTATCAAAACACTTCGACTTTGCTGTAATGCTTTCTCTATTCATCTAGAGCTTTCAAATGGTATAAGGCTTAACTGATTAAGTGCGATGTGAATAAAGTTATGATGTCTAAAACAACTTCATAAAATATATGTGGCGGATTTAAGAAACGACCCAGCACGCGAATCATTTTTGAATGGAATTAAATTAAATTGATCCGTTTAATTAAAATAGTACCACCCACCAGACTCGAGATGGCATTAACTTTTATTTGGCAAGTAGAACAATATTGTCAACAGCACTGATGAATATTAGAATGCGCGGGTGTTATTTATTTTTAAATTTTTAGACAGCCTTATGATGATGAGTTTGAAGAATGTTCTGGCTCAAACGGAAAGCATTTTGGTAAAAAGCGGTCACTTTTATTATATTTCTATATGTTATTCCGTTGTTCGACTAAATTTAAATTAATAATTAATATTTATTAATTAAAAAACGTATTTTCCAGATAACCATTACCATAACCAACAACAGCAGCAGACGCTGCGGCATCGATCTCAAGAAAAGCAACCAAACCGACCTCCACAAAAGTCTCAACATCCAAATTGTTCGGGTGACGCAGCACTTCTTCAATGTCCGTCCAATTCGTCGTCTTCGGCGGGGGACGACGTCCAACAGCAGCAGCAGCAACAGAAAGGGGGCAGCTGCAACAACCTTTTCTCCCATCCACATTCCACAGATCAGCAACCGCATTTTCACCTTTCCAACACCAACAACAACAACAACGGGTCAGCAGCAGCGACCAGCATACATTTGCGACAATTTCAGTCAACGCAACAACAAAACTTTCCATTGCCACCATCTCCAACCCCTCCGCTAACTGAACATACAGTAATCATAAGAACTCCGGTGCCAAAAACGTCAAAACACTACGGTACCTTGTTGATGAACGAAGAGAATTGCTGGGGTAGGTAGGCATGTAAATATATACATAAGTAAGAATGCCCTGGTCGACTAAATCAGAAAATAAGGCATCGAACCCAAAATTAGAAGATTTCTCCATTCAATTAAAATTCCCAATTTATTTCTTATATGCCCAATTTGGTGTATTTTTTTAAATCAAAAAGTTATACCACAACACAGCCATTTAGCAATATTTTATAAAGGAACTTCGCCCGCCGGCATCGTTGGGTCGCCACTTTTATTGGAACAACAAAGCAACATTTGATGCTTCTTTGATTTCCTCATAATTTTTTTATTTTTATTCGTCTGTTTTCGAACAGCTCTCGAGCCTAAAAATTTTTATCCTCATGGTCCATTCGTCACAAATAAATATTCAAAAAATTGGGAATTCGTTCATTTTTTGGTTGCCTAATAACAAGATTCACTTATTCAATTTTGATTTGTTTCACCTGTAATTTGCAAATATTACGAATTTCATGTGAATTGGACGTGAAAAACGCCATAACGCGATCCTTTTAATAATGCTCAATCAGAAATATTTGTGTTGCAACCACTGAACATTGTTTTCAATCCTCAAACCCAAATTTGGGATGAAGAGGAAGCCGTCGCCAGCTTCTTCCATGGTCATCTCCACCAACTCCGGCATTCGGTCACAATCGCATCCGGTGTTTGGCCATCGCCCGCAAGATTGTCGTGGCAGTGATTGATGCAGATTTTTGAGAATTTGAAGAAATATTACAAATTAAATCGAGATCCCAGAGATGGAAATATTACAAATTAATCGAAATCCCACAGATGGAAATATTACAAATTAATCGAGATCCCAGAGATGCTAAACAATGAGATAGAGAGGGAATCGACAGATAAATGTGGCGTTTTTTAAACTAACGAATTACTAAAATAAATTCGCGCAGCAAAATTGAAGGTCAGCTGCAGCAAATAAAATAATTCAACACGTTTTCGTCGTGTGTCGTATTCATAATTTTGCATTAGGAAGTTTGCAAACACATAAACTTTGTTGGCCGATATGCTTGAGTCCCACCAATTCAACATCACTTTTTAATTATTTCTAAGCCATATCCAATACGATTAAGTGCGAAAGTTTAATCAAACGAACACAAAAGAAACAAAAAATCATCAGAATATTGCAAAGACCTCGAATTTTACCATTTTTTGTGGTAATTTTTGTACACTCGCCGCGTGAAACGGTGGAATTCAGTGCCGAAAAATGGCCAATTCGAAAAAGGCACTAATCGGCGGGACCGAATTGTTCCGTAGACTCTGTTGACGTCACGCACTGTCGTCACTGTTCTTCTCCCGCTTCAGTACCCTCCACAATGCCTTCCCGCGTGACCAGCGCGGTTTCCGCCACGCGTAACGCCTGCGCCACGCGCTGGTCCCACTCCGGAAGACGGCCATGGCCAAAGAGATAGCCGAAGATATAATTGTCGTCAAATTGGTGTGCCATTCGGTCCAAAAAGAGACGCTTCCCGTACGGCAACGCCAAATTGTTGTGCTGCTGCTGCTGCTGGTTCTTTTTGGACTTTGGGCACGTGTTTTTGAACAATTTGACCAGCTTCTCCCTAAATATGGGCCAGATTTTACGGAACATTTTTAAAATTAAAATCGCAAAGCTTTGTGATTTATGACAGAAAAATAATTTAGAAAATTTAATGAGCAACAAAAGTAAATTCCAGCTTCACTAAAAATCAATGGATGCCGTTGTCTGTTGTCGTGGACAAATTGTTCGTTCGGTTTTTGGCCCCATTTTCTACCCGCAGCTCTGTAATATTATTATTCTCATCACATAAAACTGTACCGCAGGCCAATAAATCCACCGGTTACGGCGCCCCCAGTGGTGGCACCAATTTTAAGGCCAAATTTTGTGCCGGCAGAGCCAAGTGCCTTGGCCACCGTCGAACTCGCGACCGCAGTGGCGCCCAACTTGGACGAGGCGGTCCCAGCTTAGCTTTGGGGGAAATGCAGTGTGTTACAATGATGTACGACGCGTCATTAAATTCGACCAGTGCAGGCCGCCGCTGTGGACGCTGCACCAAGCGCGACGGCGGAGGTTGCCGACTCGGAGGCCTGCAGCAGAGCCAAGCTGACGCCGAAGCCGACAATTCCTCCGATGCCGGATCCGAGTGCCATTCCCCCGAACAGAAACGCAGTGGTTTTGCCAAAGGAACGAAAGTTGTTATACCAACGACTGTTGTCGCAGTTTTGGCGAGAATAGAAGGAATGCCTGGCCTAAGTGGGGCGAGCTGAGGTGAAGTTGGCAAAAATGCACAAATCAAATGTTTCCATTTTATATTTGGCTATCATACGATATATACGTATATATAAATAAGGCGAAACTTGCCCAAACATGTTCGAGCAGTACACGACACAATTCAAAATATTCCTGCTCATCACCGCAATTTGTGTTCCATTTTTGTTGAATGTATTCGCAGCCTTCAAAATAGGCCAAATGTGTCATTCGGTCCAAAAAACATTGGTCCCTGTACGGGTTTCCATCGGCGAAAAACTATAATTTATTTATAAAAAATGATAATTTAAATATAAATATATATTTTTAATTTTTAAAATTTCTTTACAAACGCCGCGTCGCTTTACAATTAATTATTGCAAAAAGGCAATCAATCGGTTTGAATAAAAACTGATAAAACGTAATTGCCTGACTAAAGCGCCCGCCCGTCCGATCAATAAAAGCCTTTAGCCAAATTTTAAGCAAATTTTTATTTTTACTTTACATAATTTGATTTGAATATTATTTAATATACACCTCATTCATTCTCTGATCAAAACGGTGTTTGGCGCTTATGAAAATTGGAATTTGAAAGCGATATCGGAGCATCTAAATTGTCGATGTTACGAATATACGCCGTTATTATTAATTAGGTAATTAAGGAATTAATTAATTAACCGTCTCAAAATCCAATTCGGACGGCGGCCGGGGGTCGGGGGGATGGGCAAATGGAAGTGAATTGTCCGCATCATTGACAGCCATCGGCGGGAAGAGAAAAGTGTCAATTAAATTAATTAATAGGTACCTAATTGATTATTGTAATTAAAACAATATTTTAGGGGAAACAACGGGCGGCACATGTTATTGTTAATTGTTTAAAGCAATTAGCAAATTTGAAACATAATTAGCATAAAATATATTTAATAAAAAAAGCGGACGGACGGACAATGCATCAGCGCCTTCCGCCGTATTTCTGGCAAAGTGTGGCCGCCCCCCGCCAGTTTAATCATTCAACGGAAGTTCCCTTCACTTCACTCGCCCTTATCGCTTCCAACAATTTTTAAAGTTTGGCCAAATGTGTGTCATGCCATGGCCAAATTATTTATGCATTTGCACGGATTAAAAAAATGCAATTCACAAAATATTTTATTTTTAATTATTTTTGAGTCCGACCAAAAAAATTACCTAATTATTTTATAAATATACTAAAAAAGCTTTTAAATTTCTGACATAAACATTGACTTGTCGCGGCGTCGTTTTTTTTATCTTCTTCCTCAATGGGACAATTAGGTAGACTTAATTTCGTCCGTTTAATTACCTTTTTTTGCATGATCTTTTTTAATAACCATAAAAATGTTCCCATAAATTATTTTTATTGCAGACAAAAGAACGGACAATATAAAATTTTTAAACGTCAAACTAAACTTGAAGATTCTTTAAAAATTCGACAGAAAAAATTTAAAAATATTTTTTACGCTTTTTTTGAAAGCGCAAAAAATAAGATGTGAAAAATAATATTAAAAATATTTTATGAAATTTAATGGCAATTAATCTTCTAATCTTCTCAAATTTCGCCTCAGAGAGAAAACTAATTTTTGAATATCTTCCAAATGTTTTGGTCGCACAATTCTTCTTTTTTCAATTGCTTCTATTAATGTGCAATTAATAATTTGTTTTTATCAACCCCCACAAATTGTTTGTTCGAGACTCGGCAACTATCGCGCGAGTCGGGGCGACGCGCGGCGCCCCAAACCCTAAATATAATTCGTTCGTTAATTACGTAATTACGCTTCCCAAGGAAGTATTCCAAAAAGTTTTGCTAATTAACAGAGAGAGAGAGAAGTTCAAGTAAATTCTTTTATAACTCATTTTGAAAGCATTCAAACGATTTTTGTTTACAATTTTATACGATCGGCAAAAGTATTGGAGAAGCGGCGAAAAATGTTCGATTGCTGGATATTGGAGATGTTGAGCACCAATTTTCCAGTCTTCGAATTGCAGAAAATGAATCTGCCAATTATTGAAAAAAATTGAATTTAAACTTCACTGGACTGCACATAAACGCCGTAGGAAAAAAGGAAATTAAATTCCAATTATTTAATTTATCGCTACGGGATTTAGAGCAAAAGTTGAACGAATAGTTTCGGGCATCGGTCGAAAAAAGCCGAGTTTAAAAACACTTTTTTTATATGTTTAAAGATTTCAAAGGTTATTGTCAACCGATCTAAAACAACGAAAAATGCGTCATTATTTTTTTGATTTCGGAATAATTTCCAAGTCCGGGATCCGGCATTTCCGGAATTCGGTTACATCCTTTGGGTGCGCAACAAAACGCATTTTTTATTTCCCCTCGGGGGAAATGAGCAATTCTTCGAACCCGGCGAAGAAATAATATTAGATTAGCAGTAAGCGTTGTATTTAATTAGGGCCAATCAACAACCACTCTTTTCAACCATAAAAATCGCTAATTAATAAAAATAAAATGGGTAAATAATGTTATGGAATTTTCTCAGAATTGTAGCGCCTTTCTGTAAGAATAAACGGGGATATTCATTGTCTGTATAAGCGCCATTTCAAATTTAATTTTACGTTTGTCCTTTTCCATTCCAAATTAAATTTTGTTGTTGAAGCCGACAGGAAATCAAATTGCGCTTTTCTAATTACTAAAAGATTACTCAATTTTGGTAGATAAAAATATTTCCCTTTTTACCCTAACAAATAAGTTCAGTCGTCGTTTATAAAATAGGTATTAAAAAGGTTCAATTTTTGCGAAATTTTTGAGATTTCCGACTGATTTTGTTAATAAAAAGTAGGCCCAAAGCGTACTTTGTTTTGTTTGTAATTATTTCTTACCTTTTTTGGAGTTTTGTCAATTTTCTTGACAAAAATGTCACTGGACACCGACTGGCACCGTATTTATTGATAATAAATGTAATTGTTTGCTTATAAGAAGCAACTTTTAAAAATTTGGAATTTTTATTCTTTTTTAAAGATTTACGACATAAAAAATGAGTGAACTGAACGCGTCCAATGCGTCATCGACAAATGTTACAGTCGGAAACGAAATAATTTACGTTCCATTTGCCATCTCAATATTTGGCCTAATCGGAAATGCCGTCGCATTTTTAACAATTGTTCTTTCCGATCTGCGAAAGGTAAAGGCGGCGAGGGCGTGGCGCATTTTTGCATTAATAATAAAATTGTTTTTTTAAATTAATTTTAGAATTATGTGAACATTTATTTGTTGGTTTTGCTGTGCTCCGACTCCATTCTTCTCCTGGACTTCTTCTTCCAGCCGCTCTTTCGCTTCGATGTGCTCAATTTTTGGACGTGCGCAATGACCGAATATTTATTCAATACGCCCGTTTATGTGAGCAGTTTTGCCATGATTTCGCTGGCGGCCGAACGCTTTTTTTGCATTGTTTTTCCCCTGCAGCATTTAAAGGTGCGTCGCGTCGTGCACCCCAAACCCCCGGGGGGGGGGGGTCGGGGGTCTCGTGGATAGAAATGTTTAAATCCGTGTCCGGCGGATATATCCGTCTCATTTTTTCAAAATTCATATCCGCGGATATACAGCGGATATATCCGGATAAATGGATTTTTTCATATCCGTATCCATCCATATCCGGGTATATCCGGCTAAACAACGCACTTTTCATTTATTTAAATTTGTTTTAAAAAAAAGAATTCGAAACGGAGTCGCTGGAAAATCATTGTTGTCTGGCTGATTCCCATCATTCTGTTCAATTTCAATTTGACTTTTGCTCTCGAAAATATGCAAAATTCCGCGGTCGCAATTCTCGTCGAAGCGTCGTCCGACGTCAGCGTTAAATGCAACTACAATTATGAGGCGTCCTCTGCTTATGTAAGCAAATTAAATTTAAATGTGTTAAATATAAGCATAAATTACAAAAGTGCATTTATTTTTTAGATTTTATTTTATTGGCCCCGACTTTTCTTCACATTCGTTTTGCCGTTGACAGTTATTGTAACTGCCAATGTGATCATTCTTTTCAAAATACGATCCATCAACTTTATACAAGGCATTTTTCAACAATTTGAAATGTTTAAATGTTTTTACAAAATTAAAAATTGAGTTTAGGCACTTCCACCGTGTCCTCCGAAGTCAAATGTAACAACATTATTCTGTTTGTGATCCCAATTGTTTTTGTCGCATTGAATTTGCCCTACAATTTGCGGAATATTCTAAAATTTGTGCTCAATTCCATCACATACAGTGCAATTTATGAGCAATATTTTGCATTCATTTCCAACACGCTTTACCTTTATTGCTTCAATTTTTCAGTAAATTTCATTATCTACGCAATGACAAGGTTTAAAGCATTTAAAGCATTTAAGGAATATAATTAGGCAATTTTTTAAATTAATTTTAGTTCGATGTTTCGCAAAGCGTTGGTCAGCGTTTGGTACGAGCCCATAAAGAGACGCGTAAATCGAACGAAAGTGCAGAAAGTTCAAACGATGGGGGGAATCATACTATATTAGTGCTAATATATTACTGTACTCTGCTAATATATTACTGTACTCTGCTAATATATTACTGTACTCTGCTAATATATTACTGGTCAAAAAATTGAAAATAAAAATATTTAAAACGGCGTTTTTTTGATTAAAAAGGCAAAAAATTGCCTTTTATGTTGTTTTGTGCAGTTTCTTTCCCATTTTTTAACAAAGGCAATTTTGAGATTTTTAATAAATGGACCCGGCATCGATTTGATTTTGATTATGGAAAGGTGCCATTTGTTGAAGATTAACTAGGCTCTAATTCTGATTAAAAAATGATCAAACGTAAAAAAATGAAACAAAAACGGACACAAGAACACATTTGTTGAAATAAACATTTTTTACATTAATTTATTTATTAGCTATGCAATTTATCGAATTTTTGTTTTTACTTCCGCCCCTAAAAGGAAATGAAATGATGCCATCCATAATAATCATTCATATGCATATCCTTTTAGCAGGTTGGCAATTAGAAATTTGCATATAAAAACCAATTAGAAAGCATTGACAAAACATTTTATAATTTCCTTTCGATGCCCTCCCCCAACCGACCATTTTGGGGGCATTTTTGTGATTGGGTCAGCATATAGCCGGGATCCCCCCGATCAGGGCTGTGCAAAATTTGGGTTCGGGTGGACGCGAAATTTCGGATATTTTGGGGGTTTCGAGTTTGGGAAAAAATTTTGTTTGGGTTGGGGGTGAGCCGAGTTTTGCCCAGCAGCCCTGATCCCAAAAATCGGTTTGGCCAAGTCTCAAGTCTGTTCATGTCCCCCCCCCCCCAAATTTTTAGAGTTGGTAATTCCCGGAGAATATGGCATTTTAGCATATTCACCAATGCATTGCATTCATTAGCCGTTACTTTTGCTGTATGAATAATACAAAATTTAATTAATTTAAACACCACAATATTTAATATTTATACATTTTATTTTGATGTTAAGCGAAATTCTCATTAAATTTTAACAAAATGCGCTTTTGTCTAACCGTTGCCGTCGTCGTGCTGTTTTTAATTGTCAGAGCGTGGGGCGGTTGCATTCCATCGAAACAAACGCCGCCGGTAAAGCCTCATACAGAACCAAAAGCTGATAAGCGTAAGCAAACGAAGCTTTATAAAAACTTATTAAATTATATTTAAATTATATAGTAATTTTGACAAGAAACAATTATTGTACTCACTCTTTTTTTACAAATTCGTTTTTTCAAAAATTTCAGCAAAGTCAAATATACATGTACGTGCAGACTATTCATAGAATACAAATGCGGATTGATATTAAATAAGAAAAATTATTTTTAGTTTTTTCTGTTTTAAAAACATTCCTCGGCTTGTTTTTATAAATTCATTTTTAGGTTTATATTGAATTATTGCTGTTATCACTTTATAAAAACGAGAACCAATTTCTGCTCCTGTCATTATTTTGTTGTTTAAATTATTATTTTTTCATAAATCCATCCACAACTCCAACAATTCAGTTTAGAAAATAAAATCATTCTGAGTTACATTTTATAAAATAATAAAAACGAATTGTTCATCAAAATGGTTAACTTAAATTGGAAGATCCTTCTTCTGTACGAGTCCAACCCCAGCGGGGTATTCAAATTTGTGGGACTTAAAATAAACCTCGGGGGGCACACGCTAAATTTAAGTCAAAAATGAAAACATTCGGCTTTCCGTTTATCTCTGCAAACGCGTTAGGGGAAAAGGGTTTAGTCAGAGCATAAAACAAAGAAAATTCATCAATTAATTGTAAAAACAAAACAATTAACACCAAAATCACGGTAATTATTAGAGCTGTTCGAGATTCTCGGTCTCGGTTCTCGAGTCGAGAAATTTCTCGGTTTTTTTGGGTCTCGGTCTCGGTTCTCGGTCTCGGGTTTTTAGTCTCGGAAAACGAGACTTTTTTTGCAAATTTTTGTTGCAATTCTCTTAAAAAATTGAGTAAAAAATTCAAATCTTCGCGAAATTTTTGTTAATGTGCGATTTTACTAAAAGGTGGGGGGGGGGGTCGGCGGTGCCGATAGGCGCCGCCGAGAAATTTTTTAAAAATTGATTTGTTTTTGTTAGGGAAATTTATCCAAAAAATTCATGTTTTTCCTTGAAAAGAACTGAAATCTTCAAAAATTTCAACAAGTCTGCCTGTCAATGCCGGTTTTTTTAAAAAAAAAGATATATTTTTGTTGGGGAAAAGTGCCAAAAAATGACTAAAAACGCAAAAATGGCTAAATAGGGATTTATAGGGACTAAAAAGTCGCTCTAATTCAAAAATTTTTCGAAATGAATGCTATTTCTGGGCTTCTCTCGTCAAACCCTATTCGCAACAACAAAAAAAGAGGTTAAACCCTAAAAATCCCAGTCCTAGTTATGAGCCACCAAAAGTTGGCCATAATGGGTTATCGGGATCGGGATTTAGCCTTTTTAAAAATTGGGATCGGGATTTAGCCTTTTTAAAAACTGGGATCGGGATTAACCGGGATTGGAAATGGGAACATTTTTTTTTGTAATGGTCAGTGTGGTAAACCATTTTTTTAAATTATTAAATCATCTTTTTAAACTTTGTGATTTCGTCCAACCAAAAAATGAAATGAACAATTTGTGAATTGTCATCTAAAATATTAAAAAGTTAAATAATTTTTAGAATTGTTTAACCACCGTAATTGTTCAGAGAAAGTCGGAAAAAATCATTTACAGAGTCAGGGATCTGAACCCCGACCCCACACTCAATTCAACTGGGGCTGGGTCGTTTCGTAAAAAAGGCAAATGGGGCGCTTTTAAAAGTTTTTTTGTTATAATTTTCAAGGCTAACCAAATCAAGCAATTTTTGAATATCAATCGAAAGCATGTAATGGGTAGAAGCTTTTAAACGCAAAAGCTAAACTATAGGACAATTCTCAAAAAAGTTGTGACCAAAAAAGCGTTTTCTGGCCATAGCTTTTTTAAAGATTTGGCCAATGCTTAGCTTTTGCTTACTAATAGCTTCTCCTCCTCCTAAGCTTTCGAATAATACTAAAAATGCTTGATTTGATTAGCTTTGAAAGAAGTTATAACAAAAAAACTTTTAAAAAGCGCCCCATTTGCCTTTTTTACGAAACGACCCAGCACGAATTCAACTGTCCCCACCACTTAGCACTACACCAAAGCCCAACTGATTTTCCCCCTCTACAATCCCGTTCTTAGGGGTGCATTTTTATCTCGGTTAATCCCGGCCCTACCGGGATTACGATTTTTTCAAAAACTGAGACCTGGATCGGGATTCCAGAAAACGGGATAATCCCGACCGATCCCGGTCGGGATCCCGACCCGTCCTACTCTACTACTGGGCGAAACGTCTTTTTCCCTCTCTATGGGCAAAATGTCTTTTTATTGCATTTCTTTCTTACGAAATTTTTTGTAAAAAAAAGACGAAAAACCCCTCGAGATATGTTAACTTATTTGCAAAAAACATATAATAAATCCCAGCATAACCTAGTGATGAATGACCCTCGAACGTGTCTTGTTTGCGAGGGAATCCTTCCGGGGGAAGAGTTCCCTCGGTGGATTCCCCTCCACGATTATACATATTACAACGAATAATGGGCCTAAGAAAATTCCATTACGACCGAGGGGGGAAAGGCGTTCCCTCCCT
>MEIZ01000036.1:71931-84710 GCA_001723225.1 Globodera ellingtonae | reverse complement strand
TGTGAACCTGGCATAATAAAAAACAAATGTACATAAACAAAAAATAGTCTGGCCTTAAACGTGGCGCGAGGGTATTCCCTACCCCAACCAATGATTATGCAATATGGCGGATGTTATTGATCATTCAACAAAAACGTTTTGTTTATAAACAAACGCTTTCATTTCAGGAATAAAAAATAACTGCCATTCGCGCAGGGATTCCCCCAAAAAACGCTGACGGACGCCTTCACAAAAACGCCGATTTTTAATTAAAAAAATGCTTTTTGTCCCATTTTATTTGCTAATATTATTAGCATCGGATAGTGATCAAAACTCGGTGAATGCCAAACTTTTTGATAAATCGGCTGACGAAGCTTTTTGGTTTGAACAATTTCGTAATGTCGTCGAGCCCGAAACAAATAGGGACATCAAACTCGATGAGTTCATTTGCGAATTGAGCAAAAAGCAGCGCATGTTGGAGACAATTTTTGAACCAAAAGTAATTAATAATATTTTATTTTGTACGGTTGGGAAAGCCCAATTTTTTGTTTATTAATTATGTAATTATCCTTTTTCGATACAGAATAATAATTATCCCAATTCGAATGGACCTTTTTCGATGAATGAATACAAATTCCTCAAAAGCCAAAAAAATTCGATTCATCACAAAGACCCGGCTCTGAGTCAGGTGCTGGATTACTTATTTGTTGCACAAATGAGTGCAAAAAGAACAATGCAATCATTGCCAGCAGGTACAACAACTTCATTATATAACAGTTTAATTTAAAGTATCTAAATTTATATCGGTTTATTTTAAATACTATTTTTTATTTAAATTTATAACGGTTTATTTTAGACTATTTTTTATTTAAATTATATAACGGTTTATTTTAAGACTTTTTTAATTTAATAATATAACGGTTTATTTTAAAATATTTAAATTTATAACGGTTTAATTATAAAACTATTTTATTTAATTATATAAAGGTTTATTTTAAAGACTATTTTTATTTAATTTTCGATATCGACGATGGTTTTTTGACGATAAATACATTGAGACAACGGGTCGGCTATGCGCTGGTTTTCTTGAGCAAACGCCACCGAATTCAACTCGACAAACCCCGCGAGCACTTTGTTTTTACGAAAAGCGTTCAAAAACATTTTCTGCAAGAATTAATCAATTTTTTGGACCAAGTAATTTTAATGTATTTAAATTAATAATTAAGGGTATTTAGCAAATGTTTCATAATTTGATTTTGCTAAAATCATTTTACTATATTATTAGGCTAAAAAGTGCAGTCGACGGGTCAATAAAAAGGGCCAAAGTTGCGCGAATGAATGTGCCAATGAAAGTGAAAAAAATTATTCGAACAAAAAACGCCAATTCTTTCAATTTGCTGTCAAAACAATTGGAATTGATTGGGACGGAACGGCGTTTTCTAATCGACAAAAAAGTAAAATTAAAAATTTGTGGTGCCTCCTCAATTAAACATTATTAATTTAAATTATTCAGACGCAAACCGACGTCGTAGACGACGCAAGCTAAATTTTGGGCCTTCAATTTCATTTGCCATTTTATTATTCTTCATTCTTATTTTTATTATTGTTATTTCTATGCTTTGTAATGATGCAATTATTCGCCATCGACAAAATCGTAATCAAACGGCAGCAAACGCATCGATTATCGCTCTGTCTCAAGCCAATAATGCTAATGCTAACACATGTAAAATTGTTTTACGGGGCAAAAATTTAGAAAATTTGGCACCAAAACTAGCTGAGGCAAAAATTCTCTAGAAAATTTAGAGAGCACGTTTTAAATTCTAAAGCGATATATTAAAAAAAATATTATTTAAAAGAAATAGTTTTGTAAGAGATTTATGATCAACATTTTCAAGAGCTTGTTGATTTAGAAAAAAACAATCAATTTTGGGCACATTCGATTGAATCACAGGATTAATGATTTTGTCGAATGTTGTTATATGTAAAAGCACGGACGATTTAAATTAAAACAATAATAATTTAAATTTGTAGATTTGGATGCTTTCAAAGCGATTCCACCGCTTATTGTTGCCAAGCAGCAGGACAATGCAGAACAATTGGACTGCGCAATATGCCTTTCTTCAGTTGATTTTGGCACAACGGTTAAACCGTTGCCCATCTGCAAGGTAAATATGCCATTATTCGATTAATATAATTAATTAATTAATATTAATTTCAGCACTTTTTCCACACCGAGTGCATCGAAATGTGGTAAATAATATAAGTTAAATTATAAATTAATTTAATTATTTGTAACAATTGAATTCCGCACACACTAAGTAGTACCAGGGCCTATAAAAATTTAACATTTTGTCCCGGAAAATCATAACATTTATATGGTTATGGAAGCCTCAAAAATTTATAATTAATAAAAATATATTTTATTTTATTAGGATTCAAGGCGGGCACAATGCTTGTCCGATTTGCCGCCAAGAAATATTGATAAGCTCAACAACTACACACACTGGTACGCGTATTTTAGAATGTTTATGCTTAATGACTTCTAATTATCGTAGAATGTTTATGCTTAATGACTTCTAATTATCGTAGAATGTTTATGCTTAATGACTTCTCTAATTATCGTTTCTGTATTTACCGATAAATTAAATTTGTCAATTTATTCCCCCTCATTAATAGAAAGTGACGTTGAAAATCAGCTGAATGTTGTGGCGTCTAATGGACCGATGCAAAATTCGCTGACAGAAACTGAGGAAAATGGAACGGCGGCTGAACAGATGATAATCCAAAATCAAACAGCAGACCGTCCTGTGTGATCAAATTTAATTGTTACTTAATTTTATTACGGTAAAATTTAATTTAAAATCATTTCTTATTTATTGTATATGGTTCCACCGACCACAACCCAAAATGTGGGATTTAAATGTGACGATTCAACAACCCGCTCAGACAAACCAAAAAAAGGGAATATTAATTAATAGAGAGCGCATTTATATTGACTAAAAAACGTGAAATATTGACTTAAAATATTGACCAAAGAACCCCAAAATATTGACCAAAGAACCCCAAAATATTGACCAAAGAACCCCAAAATATTGACCAAAGAACCCCAAAATATTGACCAAAAACCCAAAAAAGTGATTTAAAAATGGGCTAAAACTAACCAAATTCAGTCATTTTATGCGTAAAACCCTTCAAAATTCGTCAATCTTTATTAATTTTGCTCTCACAATTGTAAATGTATTATTTTTTTTACATGTTTTTGAAAATTTTATAAAAAATAACAAATCATAAAATTTTAGGGAAAATGTCGATCTTTGTGGGTGGATTTTTGGTCAGAGAAAAAGTCATTTTAGGAGTGCATTTTTGGTTGAAAATTTTTTTGATTTTTTAAAAGGTAAAATTTAAATATACATACCATTAACTAGTCCATTAATAGGGGTGCCATTTGTCCTTATTTATAAGATTTGTCCTTATTTGAGGGGTGCCAATCTTATAAATTAAAAATGTCCTTATTTGTAAGATTTGTCCTTATTTGAGGCCTCAGTCCTTATTTTGTCCTTTTTTTCGGGTTCCGAAAAAGTTTTTCAAATTTAGTTAAATTTTGAAGGATTGGCGTAATTTTTTTCCGACTAAAAACATGTTTTTCGTGCATAATTCGTAATTTCGGTACCAATTTTTTAAAATTTTCAAAAAAATTCCCGGCGGCGCCTATCGGCACCGCCGGACCCCTCCCATCCTACTTCAAAAATTGCCTAATTTTTAAATTTTGGTTGCAAATCTTTTAACAAATTGAGTCGAAAATTCAAAAATTTTCGGCTGCGCCTGTCGGCACTGCCGACCCCCCACACCCTACGAAAGCCGAATTCGCAAAAAAAAATTGCATTTTTGAAAAAAATTCGAAAATCCATGGGAGCAATTTCCAAGCTGAATTGTTGAGAAAAATTGTCGATGTAGATAATATGGTTAAAAAACTCACATTTCATGACAAAAAAATAAAAATTTACTGCATTTTTGAACGTTTTGTAAAGTGTCCTTATTTTTGCAAGCAAAATGCCAGCAAAATCTTATTTTTGACCTTCACTGTCCTTATTTTGAAAAATTTTCGATGGCACCCCTGGATTATAATGAATTTATATTAGATAAAATAAAGTAAAAAATAATAAAATTGCCAAATAAAGTAGAAACAGTATTTAATAATTCTTTGTGTTTGTGTGCAGTTAATGAACACGTTTTCTACAATTTTCGCACAAAAGAGAAAAAATACTTTTTTCAACAATAAAACTTTTTAATAAAACTTTATAGTTTTTTTGAACATTTTTATCAAAAAATTATTTTTAAAGAATACTTACTTATATCTAAAGTTAAAAAAAATCACAAATTAATTTTAAAATATGAAAATCTGCTAATGTGACGATGATAAGAAATTTCGGGGAAAACTGCCTGAAATATTGAATTTCTACAAAAATTTTTGGAAAATGCCTAAAAATTGTATTTTTCTCAAGAAAAATGCCTAAAATTTGATTTATTATGAAAATAGCGAAATATTGATTTATTCTCAAAAAAGCCAAAATATTGATTTATATTGACTAAAAATCGCTCTAATTCTAAAATTTTTCGAAATGAATGCTATTTTCCGGGCTTCTCTTATGATCCCCTATTCGCAAAAAAACATTTTAAAAAATAAAAATCCGCTCCCTATTAATTAATCGTACGTAGACAAAAGGTCCGAGGGACAAAATGTCCGGCAAGCCTAAAGTCGGACAAAATGTCCGGTAGCAGGGAAAAACGACAAAATGTTCGATGAGCCGAATTTAGAAAAATCGCATCAACCTTCCAAAAAAACATTTCTTTGCGTTGTTTTGTGCTGAAACCGAATTTTCGATCAAAAATTTTGTTCGCAAGCTTTAAACGGGGTTTTGAGCCGGTTTAAGTTAGCTTTAAAATAAAATAAAAAGATTTTAAATCGCTTCAAAGCTTCTAAATGTTTTATACGCCTCATAGAAGAATAATTTAAGCCTTTATAGTATTTAATTGGTTATTGAAACCGGTTCAAAAATTCAATTTCCAAAATATTGCATTAAATTCCAAAACTCATAGTTGTTGCCAGACAGATATGAATATAATTAGTAAATTATTGCATAAATACAAATTCCACGCTCGTTCCGCGGCTTAGCAGGTGATTTTGCCCTTTTGGTTTGCCGGACATTTTGTCCGATTTTGACTTACCGGACATTTTGTCCGTCGGACCTTTTGTCGTCGTGCCTTAATTAATCCGTCCGTAAAATCTTTCCATTAATTACGTAAAATGTTTCCCTCATCGTTAAGGACTAACACGATGTTCATGAGTGTTAGTAATTATACATAGATAGTTACATAATAGAAACCTCTGCAGGTGTGAAAATGATTAATTGCTTTTTCTCACTTTTGCCGTGCCTATAGGGCCCCTTTGTGTCCGGAGAAAGTGCGCCGCCTAAGTAATGGCCACTGGACGAAAGGAGTTCCCTTTGTGCTTACAATAATTACCTTTTAGGGGGGATGCCATTCACGTGCATTTCCCACCAAATTGGCTTGGAGCAAACGGAGGAATATGCCACTGACGGTTGGAGGTCCGTGTCCCTTCAAGCAATCAACAAATTTTGGTGATGTTCCCTATTTAAGTGAATATTTTTAATAGTTTCCTTAAAATGTTTCCCCCTCATTTCGGTCATTTTGATTCCAAAACTCTAATTGTGGAAGCTTCCACAATACGGGCACGAGTGAATAGCCACCGCATTTGAAGGACCGATCGATTTGAAAGTCCCCCGCACATCCGTTGAAACATTTTGTTGTTTCGTGGCAAATGGCAAGAGATTGATTGGGCCCCGGGAAGGCAATAATGTTACTTATAAATAAATGCCCCACCCTTTAATTTTGTAAAAATATTTTTAGGCGGCAATTTTCAGCGTACGACGTTCACATTCATTGCTATTTTTTTCAAAACCGATTTTTTATAACAAAATCGTTTTCGGTTCAATCTTTCCGTTCGTCCTTATATATTTTGAACCTTTTAAACAACTTTAAACAAAAAAACATTTTTTGTTTTGACCAATTGCTCGAATTTGGGTTAGGGGTTCGACATTAGAGTACGGACCAAACAAATAATTGTACAAAAAATTGGACCCAAAAAATGATTTCAAAATATTTGAATTGATAGCGAATATCTTGGGTCCGAACCGAATTTTCGGTCCTACCGAACCGAAAAAATCCCGGTTCTACGGTTCGGTTCGGAACCGAAAACCGTATCTGGGAGGCCGTCAATCGCTTTTGAAGACTCCTATCTCGGGGAATTTGAGGCTGATCAGTAGGGATCGGATTTATATTGACTAAAAAACGTGAAATATTGAAAATGTGCGAAAACTGACAAAAACAGTCAATTTTTGCGTGAAACCCTTAAAAATTCGTCATTTTTTATTAATTTTGCTCTCACTATGTTCTCGCTATCCAAAACATCAATTACCGCTAATGTTAGTCATAATGGAAATTATTTTAGCCTTATATATTTTGTTGAATTCAAAAAATAAATTTCCGTGAAAAAATTTAGGGTGTCAAAACCTAATTGCCACCCTATCCATTTATTTTGATAAAACTATCTTTCTAATAATGAAAAAATTTATTTGAAATTTGAAATTAACTTTAATTTAAAAAAAATTTGTTCTATTGTCGAAAGTAGGGTGGGACGGGACCGGTACCGGGACCGGGACGGGATTTCCCGGTTTTTTCAGGTCCCGGTCCCGGTCGGGTCGGGACTTTTTAAAATCTAAAAGTCCCGGTCCCGGTCGGTGGTCCCGAGTCGGGACCGGGACTAAATGTACACCCCTAATGATGGCATCATCGAGCGACAATTTCAATCTTTTTTACAAGTGGACCACCAAGTGGTTCGGTGTCTTAGTGGTTTTTCTTCCGACAAGTCTAATGTTTCTGTCGGGTTCGAATCCTCTTTAGTGCAACACTAATTTATTATTTTCCTATACTCACATAGTTAATCTTCCACCAATAATAAAATGTTTAGTTTTTAAATTAATTTTTTAATTAACGTGAGCAAAACAAGAATAGATACAAGTATTTTTGAAATAAATTCATCGTCTTTCTGAATTTTTGCTTGATTTCCTTAACAAAGATTGCCAATTTTTGTAAAAATTTCTCCGGCGGCGCCTGTCGGCACCGCCGGACAATCCTCAACTCTTACTTAAACCAGTTTTTTTCTCTGAAATTCCGAAGTATTTCTTTAACAAAATTGAGTCAAAACTTTAAAAAATTTTTCTCGGCGGCGCCTATCGGCACCGCCGACCCCAACCCTCCCTAAAAGTAAAGCAGAATCTCAAAAAAATGATATGATAAAATTAAAATTAAAGACAATAAGATATTTTTGAATAACAAAAAAATTTTTTGTTTTCAAATTCAAAATTACAAAAAAAAAAATTCTCCCTTGAAAAGTCTCGGTTAGTCCCGGTCCCGGTACCGGTCCCGGTTGAAAATCTTGGTCCCGGTCCCGGTTTTTCTGGTCCCGGGAAGTCCCGGTCCCGGTTTTTCCCAAAAGTCCCGGTCCCGTCCTACCCTAGTCGAAAGTCCGGGAGCCGTAAAACAACAAGTTTTTAAGTTATTTTTACACACATTTTTTTATAACTATTTTTGCTTTTGAGAATTTTATTTATTTTTATTTCTTTAGAATTTGTTTTTTTAGCATATTAATCAAACTAGTAGATAGATAGAATGATGCTGTTTTCTGTAGTCCCTTGTTTATTTCTATTTTTCTTGCTGACCATTAATGCCATTGATTCTGCGTTCATCGATGGCCATGGAGGCAGTTCATTGGATCTGTTTGGACTAAAACGAATAAAACGGACATTGGACAATGATCAAAGAAAATCAGATGAGAATTTTGCTCCATTTGATCGATTTGATTCAATGGATTATAATTGGATTTTCAATCCGCCAATTCCGTCGTTGGATTTGCTGTGGAATCAAATTGAATTCGAAGAAATATTGCCAATTGAACTGATCAACGAATGCCAATTTGATCAAATTTCCGTTGCTTCTTCGGATGAAATCTGCGGCCAAATTTGGCAAGAACTCATCGAGCGGACAGATTTCGCTAATCGGGTCCGTTTATTTATCCATAAAAATTAAATCATTTTTATTCTCATTTAAATAGGTTTATAATCAGACATTTCGCCCGGTAGTGAAAAAACGGACGTTTCACCCATAAATTTCGCCCACATTTAATAAAAGCTTGTAAAGTATTTTAGATAGGTAGATGGATAAATTTGAAATAAGCTAAAGTTGAATAATTTGGCTAAAATTTCACTCAAATTTCAATGTTATCAAAAAAAAACTCAAAAAAACATAATGCCAACCCATTTTGGGCAACTTTTATTGGCTTATAACTTTCTTCATAGACTCCCGGCGCAAAGGATTCGTACTCGGCTCGACGAGAGGAATCGATTGGTAGTATTTTTATTCGGATCTGAATCAAAATGGGCGAGTGATGGGCGAAATGCCCTATGGGCGAAACGTCCGTTTTTTCGTTACCGGGCGAAATGTCCGGTGGGCGAAATGTCCGGTGGGCGAAATGTCCGTGTGCGAAATGTCCGATAGTCGGAATCCTCGGCCATTTTCATCCCCGTTCCCCGGCTTGCTCATCCCCGAAAACGGGGGTTCCCGGTTTGCCGTCCCCGGTTTAATCGTAAAAAGGATGTAAATGATCAGATTAATTGTATGAGGTCACAAAAAATAATAAATTTCTGGGATAAAATTTTGTTGAACTGGTATTTGTATAACGAGGCTAAAAGTAGGAATGGGATCAATAGCATTTTTGACCTGCTCTTCAACCAACGGTAATTATCTTAAGCAGGAAGGCCAGAAACCCTTTTTAATGGCAAATGCCATCATTTTGAAAATTTGCCATTACATTTGCCATTTATTTCTTCACACTTGCCATTATTGCAATTCCTTAGAACTTTCGGGAAAATTCTCATTTTTTTGAGGGAAAAATGCGGATTTCCTGAAAATAGTGCTCCTCGTACAATTTGAAGTTTTTGGTTGCAAATCTCTAACAAATAAGAGTAAAAAATTCAAAATTTTCTCGGCGGCGCCGCACCGCCGACTAATTAAAGAAATGTGAAAATTGATCGGTTGCTTTTTGCAGTCAAAAATTAGAATTCGACACTCGGTCGGTATTTGTTCAGTTCAAAACTCAGACTTTTCGACATTCGGACATTTTTTAATTTAAATTGAATATTTTGTGAGTTTATTTTCACTTTTTGAGATGATCGTCAGTGTTTCTGATGAAAAAACTATTGCATTATCGGCGGTTTCGTCGTCGTCACCCCAGCAGCAGTACGGTGATGAACACGCCGAATACTCTTTTGATGAACCTTCGGAGATAATCAAAACAACGAATTTATTGCCAAATGCTTCTCCTCCAATGCCAAATGCTTCTCCTTCAATGCCAAATGCTTTTCCTTCAACATTCGATGAGCAACAGCAGCAACGAGATGATAACCTTTTTCGCAATTCGCCTCCACCTTTTGCTCAACGTCAGCCGACGCAAAGCGAGCATTTTTTTCAAAAAACAATTTTGTTTGGCCTCAAATCATTCAAAAAGCACAATTCGACAATTACTTGCCTTTTTGTTGCCATTTTTTTGTGCTTTTTAAAAAAATGGGCATTATTTGTTCGGACCCAATTAAGAGATCGGACCGATCGAGATTCTCGATCGAAATCGCTATCGGTCCTTAAGTCCGATCTCCAGACCCAATAACAAAATCAATCTTAATAGTTTCTTCTTTTTTTCCCTAAACTTATGATGGGACCTTTCCATATATACCTACCGTATTTCCTCTAGTAGTATCCCTGTCTCTTATACACATCTAGATGTGTATAAGAGACAGTCCTGGTTGTCTTCAATTTGCATTTTTGAAAAAAATTCGAAAATCCATGGGAGCAATTTCCAAGCTGAATTGTTGAGAAAAATTGTCGATGTAGATAATATGGTTAAAAAACTCACATTTCATGACAAAAAAATAAAAATTTACTGCATTTTTGAACGTTTTGTAAAGTGTCCTTATTTTTGCAAGCAAAATGCCAGCAAAATCTTATTTTTGACCTTCACTGTCCTTATTTTGAAAAATTTTCGATGGCACCNGTATTTATTGATTGTTGTGTTGGCGCCCCAGGGGGAATTTTAATTGTTTTTTTTTGTAATTTTAGCGACTTGACGAGCCCGTCGTTAACTATCATATGCCGTTGGTCAAAGCTGTTCATTGGCTAATTGTGCATCAATTTGTGGGGTTGCTGCTTTATGGCGAACTGTTCAAGCATTACCGGCCAATCGAAACGCTTTATTTTTGGTTAATTTAAAAATACAATTTTTTTGCAAAATTTAATTGAAAATTCATTCATTTAGCCTCACTTCCATGGGCACAATTGGAATTGGAGGTAATAAATAATTATATTAGGTATATATATTTTAGATTCTAGATTTTTTAATTAGCTTTTGTAATAAAAAAAAAAGAAGTTTAACTTAAATTTCAATTTTCTTTTTAATTTTGTAAATATTTTAACCTTTCAATTTTCTTTATAAATTTATTAATATTTTGAATTTCAAAAATGTTATTTGCAAATATTCATTTTCATTTTTTAAGCACATTTGATATTAAAAATTGTATTTTTTTAATATTGAATTTTTGATTTCTGAAATTTTTAGTTTAAAATATTCAACTGCAGATTTTCATCCGGATGCCGCCAATGTATTGGAGGCGGCGGTGGCAATTGTTTTCCTGGGTTCTGGCATCGGTCTTTTGGCCGCATTGATGATCGGAATTGCGTACCATTTCCAATCACTTTTTTTCATCACCTTACGGGCATGGCTTTTGAAGCAAATTCGTACAACAAAATAAGCACAGAATATATCAAAAATTGTCATTATTCAAAATTTAAAAAAACTCATGAAATTTGATCAATTCTACATGTTGGCGTATTATTTGAATTTAGGATTATTCGAATAATCTCTATATTTTTTCTTGAAAAAAGGATTTCAAATTTTACTAGTGAAATTCGAATTTTACTAAAATTCAATTTTATGAAGATATTCAAATTACTAGCTCCTTGTATTATTAGGTAAATTGGGTTTCCATATTCATGAAGTTGAAGCTGTAACAGCACCGCTTGGCATGCTTCTGTTACAGTCCGGGAGTCAATCAATCACTTGGCAAGACAATGTTTGTCTGCATTGGCTTCAGGCTAAATGATCGCATTTGTTGTTGTTGATGGGGCAGCGATAATGGCGACGGTTTGGGCTCACTTGTGCTGCTGACACTGGCATTGGCACGCTTCAAACATCTGGGCGGCACAAAAAGCCATGAATAGAAAATGGCACAACAGCAGACGTCCAGTGCCGTGCAGGTCGATCCCACGTTTGAAATGAGACCCAAACCGAACTTAAGCATTTTAAATTCAGCAACAATAAGCTTTGACGGCGACAAAATTTCAATTTGTCAAAAAATGTTACAGACAGAAAATCGCTCGGCTATCTACCGTATTTCCTCCAATAGTAACCCCGAGGTTACTACTGGAGTAAATACGGTATGTAAATGATTTCTTTGGCTCTTTGACGGTAAAATAAAATATAATTTCAGACTCGGAAAAGCAAAGTTTGAATGATGGAATAAATCGCAAAAACAAAGTCGGAGAAGGGCGCCTAAAACGGAAACGGTTGAATGCGTGTGAATCTTCTGGAAATTGTTTGCCAAAGAAATCGAAACAAAAAGCCAACAAATCCGAAAAAGGAAAAGCAACAAAAAATATGCAAAATATTGACCAAAACATTCAAAAAATAAAAGACATTAAACTTTTTGAGAGTCAAAAACAAATTGGTCAGCTGATAAAGCGTTGTTTCAGTGTTGGACAAAGCGCAGCCGAAAGTGCCCTAAAAGCGGTGAAAGTCCTTTTTTTGAGCATCAAATTGAGCGCCTTGCCAATTTCAATGATTGGTCAGTCATTTATTTGTTTTGGCAACAAAAAAAACGATTTCACAATTTTTGTTTAGGCCATGTCATTAGGGAACAAAATACGTTGCCGGAATGCGTTAATTGTCCACGCTTAATGGCCTATTTTGCGCTGACACTTCTCAAAAGTCCGCCCGTTTATCCAAAGTTCAGTGAAATTTTACAAAACGTGAAAAATCGTAATGAAAATGTGGAGGTTGTCGAATTTGTGGAAAACATTTTGAACATAATTCAGACAAAAAGCGAGGAAATCAATGAAACGCATCCAAAAATCAGAAATTTGCAATTTTATTCCCTTTTTTACGAAGTTTTGAAGGGTTTCGTGCAAAATTCCACGATCAACGGCATAATAATTAAGAATCAATGCGAAAAGTATGCCCAATTTTGGAGAACAGCAAAAGAATTTGTGCAAATTTACGAGCAAATCTTCAAAAATCAGTTGGAAAAAATTGGAATTATCGGTTTGGACGCAGTCATCGCGGAGTTGGAGAAGATAAAAGAGGGAAAATGTCATTTATTGCGCAAATAAAATTACCTAATTAGAAAGAATTCATTCATTAATCAGGCTCATTATTCACAATGCTAAAACTATCTGTAGATAAATCGCTAGCAACAGATAAATGCGTATTCACAATGCTATGGCTAGGGGGGTATCCGTATACCGAACTAACAAAATAAACTCTATTATGCGTAGCTCTATCCTTATTTCATATTCACAATGCTATGGCTAGGGAGGGTATCCGTATTCCGAACTAA
>MEIZ01000036.1:44148-71870 GCA_001723225.1 Globodera ellingtonae | reverse complement strand
CAAAATAAACTCTATTATGCGTAGCTCTATATTATTTTTTCAAATTGTATGTGGGAGGGTATCCGTATACCGAACTAACAAAATAAACTCTATTATGCGTAGCTCTATACTTATTTCATATTCACAATGCTATGGCTAGGGAGGGTATCCGTATTCCGAACTAACAAAATAAACTCTATTATGCGTAGCTCTATCCTTATTTCATATTCACAATGCTATGGCTAGGGAGGGTATCCGTATTCCAAACTAACAAAATATTAATTTCTTAAAATATTTAGATTTTTAAGTTTTTTGCGAAATAGTTTGTTAATGAGTTATTTCTATAATAAACTCTATTAAGCGTAGCTATATACTGATTTCATATTCACAATGTGGCTAAGGTTAGTCTAGGGTAGCTGCAGCAGATAAAAATCCCTATCCTCTTCCATCAGACGAGGAGGATAGTTTGTTGTGTTGAAAAAGGCATCATCGACCGACAATTTCAACTATTTTTACTTGTCTCTCCCAACTATGTCGATGGCCTAGTGGTTTACCTGTTTGGTGAGTCTTATGTTATTGCTGTCTCTTATACACATCTAGATGTGTATAAGAGACAAATGGAGGGGAGAGGGGCGACTATTTTTCAACCTTTTTTCCGGCGAATTATTAAATTTGTTTGCTTAATTTTCTTAGTAAAAATTTTAATTATTAAGCATATTTTTCAAGTCCCTTATCAAAAAATATTTGAAAAACTCAATATAAAATAGCATAATGACGCTTAATTTTGATGGGACTCAAAGTCTTAACAAATCTGATAGCATTTTTTGTGTTGTCATCCATTAAACGTTACAATTCATTTCCAAATTCCTCTACAGAGATCCGAAGACCCAAAATAAATTGAAATGGGTTACAATGAAATGAAGAAATTCGGATGAAATGAACTACCCACACCCAGAGCAGATGAAAATGTACCCACCAACGGGCAGAAGAATGACAATGTGATTTTTTGAATTTTTTAAAATTGTTCAAAAATGTTTACGAAAATTTTCTTTAATTAAAAACATTAGGAAACATAATTTACACTCAAGCGGGGTTGAACTTGCACCAACCGGATACCGTAATTTATGCATTTTTTCTAAATCCACTTCGCCAAACATGCAAATTTGCGATTTCCAAAGTTATTGGAGGGGCCGAAACTGATAAATCACAAATTTTATTGGGACGAGCATTTAAAGTGCTTTTTGTTTTGAATTATTGACTCAATTTGTTGAGATTTGTAACAAATTCTATACATAAATGCGATAATTTTTTGACTTTTTAAAGATCCGTGATCACGTCCATCCCTGGGCGAGACGGAGGGCGGATGAAGTAAAATTTGAGCCTTTGGCCTTTCCGAATGTCTCGAATTTGCCCAATCACTTATTTAAGCGCCGAGATGTTCTTCCCAAATGCAATGTCCAGAGATGAATCGGGAATCCCGAATCGGGATGGCATTCCCCCCAACAATTGAGACGGTGTTGTGCCGGTTCCATGACTGTTCGTCATTGAACTATTCGTCAACGACATTTCGGTTAATAAGAAAGAATTTTAAAAAAACAACAAATTTTAATTAAATTTAAGGCCAACAACAATTTTTCGGAATAGATAAGTTCCTTTGAATTTGGGTCCGGGGTCCGAAATTGGTCGAAATGGAGGTTAGAATCGGCTTCTTCGCCCCGAATAAAACTAGACTTGAAAATTTGGTGTTGGCTTAAATTTAATTGAAATTTGTAGTTTTTTAAAATTCTTTCTTATTGACGAAATGTCGTTGACGAATGGTCCATTGAGAAATGTCGTTGACGAATAGTCCGTTGACGAAAAGTCCATTGACAAAAAGTCGTTGGCGAAGAGTCCATTGACGAAAAGTCATGCCACCTGTTGTGCCCTCCCCTTTCGAATAAAGGCTTATTATTCGAATTTTCTACATATTGGCATAGGGATTTATTTATTGCATTTAGGGAATAAAAGAAGTCAGAGACTCAGTTGACAACCCGCATATGTATGCAAAATAGAGATCGGACCGATCGAGATTCTCGATCGAAATCTTGATCGAAAAATTTTGGCTCGACCGAGATTTTTCGAGATTTATCGAGATTCTCGATCGAAATCTCGATCGATCCCTAAGCCCGATCTCTAATGCAAAATATGCATCTCTCTGCCCAACCAACCACCCAGTCGGGCCCGCCCATCCGCCACTCTGGCAATGCCCCGGGGGATGGCATTTTCTGAGAAACGAGTCAAAGGGCGGGTGGATGGATGGCAAAGCACAATTCTGGACAGATTTATGCGCACATTGCCACGTTGAAATAAACAATTTTACATTGTCTGCCTTAACATTTTATTAAAAATTAAACATTTATTCATCACTGGTGGAGGCCAATTTCCGGAAAGCTTTCGCCATCTTCCATCTTTTCGCATTGATTTTCCTGCTAATTTCTTTTTCTTTCTTTTTTTTTGGAAATTCTCTTAGTTTTATTAATTTCTAAGTTAAAAAATATATGCCAAAGTCTTATGAAGTCAAAAAACTCAATGTTTTGGCTTTTATTATTAACAACTTTGGTAACTACCGGCTCCGGACAACACGAAAATCGGGACAAAATGTAAAAAATATAAGTAAAATGGTATAATAGAAAAGGAATAAATTATTTTTGTTAACCAAAAGATTTTAAATATAATTTTCATTAAGCGCGGCACCTTTAACAGCAGCAAAATCGTCCCTGTGGCACAAAATTAGCAAGCCAATAATGAGTTGGTTCACTGGTAGTGGCAATGACCAAACGGGGCAAAATAGCTCCGATAATACAACAGAAACGGGTAAAAATGATTAATTGAAACGGGTATAATAAATGATTAAATATTTTAATTGAAACGGGTATAATAAATGATTAAATATTTTAATTGAAACGGGTATTAATATTTTAATTGAAACGGGTATAAATATTTTAATTGAATTAAATATTTTAATTTTGAAACGGGTATAATAAATGATTAAATATTTTAATTGAAACGGGTATAATATATGATTAATATTTTAATTGAAACGGGTATAATAAATGATTAAATATTTTAATTGAAACGGGTATAATATATGATTAATATTTTAATTGAAACGGTTTTTTTCATATAAAATACAATGAAGCAATTAAATTTATTTTAGAATTCAACGCTTTACATTCAAATTGGACAAATATTTTTGAGAGTATGCAAAAGGAAATGCTTCGCGTGTACAACCGTCGAATGGACGTCAAAAATAATGCAAAAACAGCGACGACTGGGGGAGAAAAAGCTGTAAAAGTGCCGAATTTGGAGGACATTTTTCAATTTATTTACGTCGATGAGCACGCAACTTTTATGGGGGACACTTTCGAAAATGCGGCGGAAAGAGTTTACAGGTGCGCAAAACCCCTCCCCCCAGGGTGGCGATCTCCAATAGTCAAAAATACGATCCCGAGGTCCAAAAATATGGCATCATTTTAAATGCTCCAAATTGAGTAAAAATAGTAAAAAACGCTTTATTCTTCATATTTCTGACTCATTCTAACCTTTTTGAGCAAGTTGGGCGCCAAATTTTCAAAAGTCACAAAAATATGGTAAAACGTAAAAATATGGCAAACATATGGCGCGGACCCCCAAAATATGGCAAGCGCCATATAACGACACCCTGCCCCCCCCCTCGCGCTTTCTAACATTTAAATGTTTAAAATAATGTTTAAAATTATTTATCATTCGATCAAATTAATTAGGAAAATAATTTAGTTGCAAAAGGGCATTTGAAGTCAGAGAATGGTCCTTTGATGAATTGAAAAATGAGTGCAAATTGCCTAAGAAAGTGGAGAGGAAAAGCGCGTTCAGTCGATGGATTGAAAAAGCGAAAATATTTGAGACGGGACAAACTGTCTTTGGATGTATGCGTTGGACGATGCGCCAAGAAGAGCAAAAATTAAACGAAATTTTCCAGGCATTTTTGGACGGCTCGCCACTGCCGGCAAACATTTGTGATGAAGAGGAGGAGCTCAGAGAAGCGAAAGTGGAAGGCGAAGAAATAGTTAAAGGAAAAGAAAGAGGCGGTTGGGAAAGCGTAAGGGCCCAATGGGTAGGAAAAGCAACCGAAAAAAGCCGGACCCGTTCGGGCAGTAGCAGCAGCAGAGAAGAAGAAGCAGCAGCCGTTGGTGGTGGACGAAAAGCTGAAAAAAGAACGATAAAAAGAAAAATATCGCCACAACAAAAATTGATCAGAACGAAAATGGAGAACAAACGGAAGGCAGCAATTAGTGATCAAGAAGACCAAGCAGCAGCTGATCATCAGTTTGACAAGGCGGAATTCAAGAAAAAGTTGGAGGCAATGCTCAGCAAAAATGCAAATGCGCGACCGGTCGACGACGACAGAAACCAGCCGAGTACAGTAAGACTGCTACCGCAGCACCGTAATGTCGTCGAAGAGGAACAAGCTAGTCTGGAGTCAGCGACTGATCGATCAACGAATGAACACCAATTAAATGGTGCCGAAAATGCACAACACCGAAATGCCATGCCGAGGAGTGACGTCAGTATGGCATCAGAAACTGATCGATCAAACAATAACAAGTTGGACAATGCTAACAGCAGCGATAAAGAGGGTGAAAATTTGAGAGATGAATCGATGGAGGAAAATGGTAATCAAAAACAGACTAAAAATGCCGTTGTAGTCGACGATAATATGCGCAGAAGAGAACAGCAAGAGGTGAAAAAAAGGCTTTTCCTTAAAATTTTATATTAAATTTTGATAATTTTTGAACGAAAATTGACAACAAAAAAAATGGGCGAAAATTTGGAAATTTGGGTTCCGTTCCCCGGTCAGTAGTTCGTGCCTTCTCAACTCGGATGCCGCCGAATTCCAAAACTTTCGGTTATTTTTCATTGGGAATTTTCGATTTGATTAATTCCAATTTTTGGATGGCATGGCGAATGACGGCATTTTTGCTGCTCAACGGCGGAGTGAATAATTATTTATACACAAAATGTTTTTATGTTTGTTCAGCTGTTCAAAATAGCCAATGACCATCCGGCACTTTGGCTGAATGAATTTGGGGAGCTTTCGCGCTATTTGGACAAAAGAGTGGCCAAATGGGAGTGCCAGACATTGGCCGACCACGGGCAGAGGGTTCACTGCCGCGGTTGGGAAGACGTTCATCGGGCAATAAAACGTTTCATCAAATTTCGACTCGTAAAGGAAACAAACGCTGCAGAAAATAGTGACACGTTTTTGACAAAAGTTGCGATTCGGCCACACTTTTTTGTTGAAAATAATCGTAAAAACAACGAAATTCCATTGAAATTTGTGATGGAACAAGCGCAATCGGTGTATTCTGGACTGTTAAAGTTGGACAAACCCCCGACAATTTGGAACAGAGAGCTCGTCGATTGGGTGGAGGAATGGAGCGAGTTTTTGGACAACTTTTTGAACGACCCGCCAATCTATAGGACATATCGCCAAGATGTACGAAAAAATGAGACTGTTATTGTGAAGGTGGGAGAGACGGAGGTGGCCGAGGAAAAGCTCAACGAGTAAGCTTAATTACCTAAATTTGACAAATGAATTCGTTTAGGAAACTTAAAATTTCTCATTTTTGAATTGAAAATAATTAACGCCGAAAACAAATTGTTTTTGCTTTTTTTAAGAGCTCGAGAAGTCTTACAAATGGTAAATAAAACAGACGAAATTCTTGATGGAATGACTTCCGAAAAAAAGGTGCCGTTGTTACCGTATCACATTCCACGGCGCCGAGGTTAAAAAAATAATGTCATTTAAAATCATTTTAATATTTTATTTTAATTATTTTTAAAGAGGAGAAAAGTTTCTTCAACAATTTAAATGCGAGAAAAAAAGGCGGCGAGGCGTCGTCGTCGTCAATTGAAAGGCGTACGCCCGTCAAATTGAGGAAAATTTATATGGCAAAAGAATCGGATGGAGAAAATGGAGGCAAAAAAAATGAAAGTGAAGGCGAAACAAAACATAACGAAAATTATGTAATTATTTGAACGTTTAATTCGTTGGAAAATTGGATTTTACAATATATTTAAGTTTAAACTAGGGTTGAGCGGGACCGGGACTTTTGCGGTCAAAAAAACCGGGACTACTGGACAAAAAACGTTTTGGAAAAAACCGGGACCATTTATAATGGAGCTTGAAAAAAACCGGGACTAAATTCAGTCCCAGAAAAGACATTTCAGTACTGGTCCCGGTCCCGCTCAACCCTAGTTTAAACTAGGGTTGAGCGGGACCGGGACTTTTGGGAAAAACCGGGACCGGGACTTACCGGGACCAGAAAAACCGGGACCGGGACCGGGACCAAGATTTTCAACCGGGACCGGGACCGGGACCGGGACCAACCGGGACTTTTCAAGGAAAAAAAAATTTTCTTTTATCAAACATTAAAAAATTTTAATTTTCCGGCAACACATATTGTTGATCTTCCTGATCTTCGATGTCATTGTCATCATCATTCTTTTTTTTTTTGAGATTGTGCTTTACTTTTAGGGAGGGTCGGGGTCGGCGGTGCCGATAGGCGCCGCCGAGAAAAAATTTTGAAATTTTGATAAATTTTGTTAAAGAAATTTCATCAAAATTTTTGCAAAATTATGAATTTTGCTYSGRAWTTCAGARAAAAAAACTGGTTTACGTAAGAGTGGAGGATGTCCGGCGGTGCCGACAGGCGCCGCCGGAGAAATTTTTACAAAAACTGGCAATCTTTGTTAAGGAAATTGAAGCAAAAATTCAGGAAGATGTGATAAWTTTATTTCAAAAATTMTTSTATCTATTCTTTTTTTGCGCGTATTTTTAATTAAAAAATATTAGAATATTTATTTAAAAAATCTTTTTAATGAAGGGATACCTATTTGAGTAGAGGGGAAAACCAATAAATAAGTGCTTGCACTCAAGCGGGTTCGAACCCAACAATAACATAAGACTCACCAAACAGGTAAACCACTAGGCCATCGACATAGTTGGGAGAAACAAGTAAAAATAGTTGAAATTGTCGGTCGATGATGCCATCATTAGGGGTGTAAATTTAGTCCCGGTTGGTCCCGGTCCCGGCGGGACCAAAAAACCGGGACCGGGACTTTTCATTTTTAAAAAGTCCCGTCCCGACCGGGACCGGGACCTGAAAAAACCGGGAAATCCCGTCCCGGTCCCGGTCCCGGTCCCGGTCCCGCTCAACCCTAGTTTAAACTTTCAACTTAATTTTCAGAGAGCAAATGATGGCATTGCAAATGATGGCATTGCAAATGATGGCATTGCCAATGATGGCATTGCAAATGATGCCATTGCAAATGATGCCATTGCAAATGATGGCATTCTGAACTTTGCCAGAAGTCATAATGCCGACTTTTGGCTGGGAAAACAAAAAGTGGGAGGGAATTGGGACTGCAAACGGTCGCGGAACAATGGCGACCGATGCGAAGAATGGGCCTCAATTCATCGAGCGATTCGTCGCTATTTGGCATTTTTGGAAATAATTGAAGGAAAAACGATGACCGATTTTCGGGAACAAGAACTTGCCAAGATTGCGTTGTTCCCGAGACTAAGAGCCGAAAATGACGGCAATGCCATGACAATAAACAACAAGGTTCCACCAATTAGCAAAAATAAATAAAAAATGCTCCAAATCAAGTTTATGCTTTTATTTTAAATTGTTAATAAATGAATGGACGCGTAAATATTATAAACAAAAACCCCGGCGGGGCTTTCTCAAAAACATTCCATGAATTTAGGGCTGGATCACAAGAATATGGGGCAAGTTTATGGCCAAAGACGACGTACGTAAATTGACTGAGTTTAATCATTATTATTAAACATTCAATTCAATTTTAGGGCCAATATATGGACATAAAGAAGGCAATGGCAAAAGTGGAGGAGGCATTTAATTTGCGCGAAAGTGACCAATTAAAGGAGCCGATGGAATTAATGAACAAAATATTGCTGCAAAGGGTCGCGGAATGGGCCGAATTTTATGCGCAAAATTGGCAAACGCTTGACCCCTCTGTTGAGGAGTAAGTAAATTGGCCGGGAGGGACCCGGGAGTTTTGGGGAAAACCGGGATTTTATAAGGGGGAAAATAAGCAAATCCCGGTCAAAAAAACCGGGACTAATGGTCAAAAACAACCAAAGATTTGTCAATTTTGAAAAAACCCGAGATTTATAAGGGGTAGTCCAAACAAGCCAAGTCATCGCCATCTCAAACCAACGCGAAAAGGCTATTTTTGGGCAGCATTCTTCAAAGCATATGAGAAAACAATGCAAAAAATGCATATATTCCGAGCCCTAGTAATAAATTTTGATTTTTAAATCGACGAGAAATTTAATTGTTTATTAGTAATTTTTAATCGAAAATTTTTGAATTATATTCTCATCGTCAAAAATAAAATAGAAAAACAAATGTAAATTATAAAAATTTAGAGCCCAATCAATTCTCACTTACGTTTTGGTCAAAACTTTTGAAGACAAAAACAGAATTATGCCAGAAATTGACATGAAAATAGTAAAGGCGCCGCCGTTGCCCAAACAAATTGCAACAGAACAAAATGACGACCAAAAATATGATGAGGCGGCAGCAGCAGCAAATTCAGCTGAAAATAAAGCGCAAAATGTGCCGACAAAAGCGCAAATGATTCAAAATAATAAGCAAAAAAGTATTGAATCGGAACAAATCCCGGCCAACTTTGTTCCGAGTCGTTTAAAATCAAGAAAATTTCGAAAAAAGGTGTCAGCCGAACGAATTCGGAAGCATCGGAGGAGGCTCAATCAAAAAGGTCGAGAAAAATCCAAAAAATCTGACCGATCGTCGTCAGAGGAATTAATTCAATATCAGAAGAGGGGAGGCCTCAATAATCAAAAAAGTCGAGAAGAATCCCAAAAAACCGATCCACCAGCATCAAACGAAACAATTTGGGAGCAAAAAAGGGGGCTTAATCAAAAAATTCGTAAACTTTTGAAGGAACTTTTTGCTGGCGTGACAATTTATCTCGAAAAGGGTAAAAAGCCAATAAAATCGGAACCAATTTGGCACATTTTTGACCAAATTGAAAGTGCACGGGACGAAAAACAATTAAAAAATGTCGAAAAAATGTTACCACCAAAAGAGGCGGACGAAGAAAAGGAAAAGCGGGAGGAAATGTTGCAAAAATGGAAAAAAATTGAGCAAAAATTGCGTAAACAAATGGAAACTTACGGTAAAACAAACAAATTTAAATTTAAAATTAAAATTTATTCCATTTTATCATTTAAAATTCAAAATTTAAATGTAAAGGAAACGAAGCGTACACAACAAGGCTGAAGGGCGCGAAGACGAACGCGCCAAATCAGCTGGTCATCGTGCACTACAATTTCTTCGGCTTCAAACGCCACCGGGTGGTGCTTATTCCGAGTGCCGCTGAAATTGTACATACCGTATACGTGGTGAAGAACGGTGACAATTCCTACGGTATGTTCGGCTCAAATGTTTTTGAAGCGTGGAAAAAGGCGGCAAAATGTGTGGAAATTGTGCAAAATGGCCAAATTTATGCGGGCGGCAAAGAATGCAAAGTCGAAATTGAGGCGGAAAGTCGGGCGGAAATGTTCAGAAAGTGGACAAATCTCGGCAAGGCTTTGCAGTTCAAAATTGGTGCACTATACAAAGTACGCGAATTCAAATCCGATGGATGCTTTAATCAAATTATTAGTTAATTTTTGTTCCGTATTCCGTGTTTGAAATTTTGAAAATGGAAATGGCACAATCCCTGGTACATATTTATTGTGTAAGAGGATAGCCATGAAAAGTTATGACTAGAGCCCTGATTCGGGCACTAGAAACAGTCAAAATAATACTCTCGAAATGCCAAAATGGCACTAAATCCAATAAAATTTCCTTTTTTACTGCAAAAATATGGCAAAAATGGCAAAATAGGCATTTATTCTCAAAAACGGAGGCATTTATAGGGTAGAAAGGGCAACAATTGTTTGGGACAAATGACTAAAATCCTTGCATAAACGGCTTTTTAGGAGAATGACGGCTTCTTTGACGACCAAAAGTTGCTGCTTCAGCTTGAACAAGTGTATGGCGCTTTGCTCAACGGTTCGGCACTGCCACAACTTCCACCAAATGTCAGTGAAAATGTTGAACAAAAATTGTACGGTGAAATGTTGGAAAAGTCGGCACAAATGAATGAGCGGGCTTTGAGTCGTGCCATTTCGTATGTTCGTCAAAAGTCCATTTTGTCCGAAAACCCCGTCGGCGACATGAAAAGAATGCTCAGCGAAAAAGCGCGAGAAATGCTGAACAACATCCGGACGGGCGACGGCGTCTATTTGGAGCAGGGAAAGCCGGTGAATGCCGACACAATTTGGCGTCTTTTTGAACAGATCGATCGGGCACACGACCAAAAAAGCATCAAAAATGTTGAGAAATTGTTCCCGGATGAGGAACCAGCGGAAATGCGAGCACATAACATGCAAAAGTGGCAAGAAATTGAGCAGATTTTGCGGGAACAAATGGAGCATTACGGTCCATTCAATTTTAATCTTAAATTTTTGATAAAATAAAATGAATTAATGATAAACATTTAATTCATTTTTGTATTTTAAAAAGAATCCAATTTTTTAGTTTAAAAATCTCTTCATTTTTTCAGGCCGTGAACATTATGCGCTCCGACAACAAAATGCCGACCCAAATGGGACAAATGCCGACGATGTTTTGGTGCTAAACGATTCCAAATTCTTTGGACTTTACCGCAAAAAGCGCTTCATTCTTATTCCCAGCGTGGACGAAATTGTGCACACCGTTTACAGAATTGAAAAGCCGGACAAAAAGACGGGATTTGCCACCATCCAGCATTTTGGGCCCAACATTTTCGGGGCATGGAAACGGGCGGCACAATGTTTGGACGCCATCCAAACTGGACAACATTACGCAAATGCCAACGAAGACTGCAATTGGACGCTGAGGTCGGAATCCCGGCGTGAATTGGTCTATAAACGGTGGGCCAACATTGGCAAGGCGGTGAAGCGCGGATCGAAAGCACATTATAAGGCGTTTTGATTTATTCAAATGATACAAAAATAAATTCAAAAACATTTATAAAATATTATATGATTTAATTTCGTAATATTTAATTAATTAATTCAATTTAAATCTCTTCTTGCTCGTTTAAAACATTGTGATTTTAGAGTAATGAAGGCGTTTTGGATGAACAAAAATTATTACAATTGCTGGAAAAAGCATTTTTTGCACTTGTGAATGGAATAGAATTGCCAGCTCTGCCCGAACAAATCAGTCCAGTCGACGAGGCTAACGGCCGTAAGCCGTCCGCCGAAGACAAACCGGCGGATCAAACACCAAAAAATGCCACCAAAGACCAAACGGCACAAAAAAAGAGTTGGTGGGACACATTGAAAAGTTATTTGCCATGAAACGAGAAAAAATAAAAACAATTCTTTGAAGAGACGAAATGAACTCATAGGACGTAAATTCCCATTGGAGGAACGCATACATAAAACTTTTTTTTGTTTCTTTTCTGTTAGTGTAATTTTTATATTATTAGAAAAGCAATTTTGAAATAAATAACGTTGATTCAGTACATTTTAAAAAATGGCTCAAAATATAGTAAATCATTTTTCTTGCCACCAACAATTTTTCTCAACAATTCGGGGTTGGCCATGCCGAGGTCGGAGACAACAACCCCATTTTGGGGCTCGGGAGCTACCCTAGTTTAAAATTAAACAATTTTTTGAGAATTCTGCTTCACTTCTGGGCATGGATTTCCGAAAATTTTGCCGATTTTCGATTTTCAAAAATGCAATTTTTTGGGGAAGCTTTAGTAGGAGGGTTCGGCGGTGCCGATAAGCGCCGCCGGGAAAATTTTTTGATTTGCCGACTCAATTTGTTAAGAAAATTGGTCCAAAAATTCGAATTATCCTGAAAATCAGTACGCCGAGCTGAAATCAGTACATTTCTGATAAATAAGTACAGATACGATCCCTGAATTATTAGACATTATATCCTCGCCATTGAATTTTGCTAAATTTTTGAGGCCACGTACCGACCTCTCATCAGCTTAACGGTTGTATTCGCTTTGGTTGCTTTGGAGAATTTGTGATAAAATCAGTTTAATTTTTCGTTATCCCTTCCTCTCTATCTCGAAAAAAAGCGTAACGACAAATAAAATTCCTATTTTAAATGATAGAGCATTTTGTGTCTGAGTTTTTGTTCAAAAAATCAGGAAGATTTGCACATTTAAAAAAAATCGCTTTGGGGTGGGCGGGTTTTGGGGGTTCTGCACCGTTCCCTTCCACCAACCGCCGTCCGGACAACTCTTGGCTAGCAGTTCAGCAGCTATAGAACTGTCTCTTATACACATCTAGATGTGTATAAGAGACAGGTTTGGGAGAGATCGCACCTTACAAATCAAAACATAATACAAATGTTCCCCAAACATTGAATTTGAACTTGTTTATTTTTTCTTTAAAAAAGATACAAAAGTGTCTAAAGCCAAATCAGAATTTTAAAAATCAATTTTAATTGCGTGCGTATTAAATTCGTTAATAGACAGCGGAAAGATGCAAAAATGGAAGTTTGATTTGCATTAGAATAACCCAAGAAAAATGACCTTACAGGCCAAAACACATTGCGTTAGGTCGACTTGCAGTTAAAGTGTTCGCCGGGCCCTTAAATGCCCCGGGGCGGAATGATGTTTGATGTTATAATGATACAATTACAGTTACATTTACAATTACAGTTACATTTACAGTTACATTTACAGTTACAGTTACAGTTAAGGTTCGTCATGATCGTTCTCCGATTGATCATTTTGTTGCTCCGGCTGTTCACCATCAGTGGCTGCTTCTGCTTCTTCCTAAAGATTTGATAAATTTAAAATGCTACATATTGTTTAAAATTGTTATTTGTTTTACAATTAATATCGAAAATCATTTATAAGAATAATCTTCTGAGTTTTTGCCCTGAGCGGCTCGAGACTCGACAGAGTTATTCTCATACATCGCTTGAGGGGTCGTCGTCGTCGTCACTGTCCTCTTCGGGCATTAATTCTGTCGGCAAATCGTAGAACATAATTTGGAAGAATTCGTAAAGTCGGCCATCATTTTTTCGCATATTTTTCAGCATTTTTGCATAGTTTTGGAATTTACGCAAAATGCGCTTTTCCGTTCCGTTACAGACAAAAATGGACACATTGACGAGGGAATCTTTGTCTTCGACTTTGCACGACTCATTAATGTTTGGACTAATGAAGATTTGTTTATAGAAATCCCATTTGATTTTTCCCTTATCATTTGTATTCAAATCGACTTTGTCTAAAATCGTTTTAAAAATATATTTAAAAAACCCCAAAAAAATATTCTTTAATATAAATATAATATTTTTTGCCCACCACAGCCTTCAAAATCGACAGTAATGTAGTAACTGGCTCGCGGCAAAACGCGGTATTTGTTGTCGATTGAAAGCGGACCGACGACCAACGTTGGCACGGTTGCCAATGTGCCGATGAAAAGTAATAAAAAAACAAATTGATTCATTTCCTAAAAATAAATTAAGGGGCAATGTTTAGCTGCTCTCTCCGCGGTTTGTTGTTGAATTAAGAGACCCAACTTTGTGGACATTGTATCCAAATCGATCAGAGTTGCTGGCGGCTTTTATATTTGGACAAACGGTAGGTATATTGTCACAGTTTATCTGACCGGGACAAACTATCCGAACAAAAGAATAAATTTGCTCCTCAAATTGCAAAAGCAAATAAATTGGAAATTGCAAAAAAATTAGAGAATATTTCATATAAAAATTGATTTAGCATTAATAAATCATTTTACTTGGCAACGCATTCAATAATGTGAAGGCGTGCGCATTTAATATTCATTCGTTTGTTGCCACGTCAAATGCGGGAGAAACATAAAATTAATTTTTCAATTTTAATTGATTTTGTTAATGTTAAAGCAAAAATTCGGTGCTATATTAAAGTTACTTTAAATTTTCTTTTACGATTCAACGAATGCATCATTTAGAAAACTTTTATTAATTTACGGGGCGGGGACGATATATGACTTTTTCAAACTCATCCAAATTAAACAAACCGGATGCCATTCAAAAGCTTTAAATGAGAAGAATCATTTAAAAAAAAGCAAAAATGGTTAATTTGTTTAAAAAGTTCAAAGGGTAAAGCACCCAATAAAAAAGTTATAGCCCTTCAAAATTTGCTGGCACTGAAGTGTTGGCATTTTGACTGAATGTGTGCCGCTTAAATTATTATATAATAAAAGATTATGTTTTTGTTGCAGACCGTGCCAATCGTCCGCCCTTTTTGTTTTTTGTTATTTTTAATACATTTATAATGCACAAATTGCATAAATATAAAATGAATAAATAAATGGGGACTGAATTTGCGGCGTCGTTTTCCTCACATAAATTTGCATTTGTTCGTCCTTTCAAATGTGCTCCGTTCCAACACAGAAATTGCGATGCCGCGGACATTCGAATGGTATTGGCTCCAAATGTTCACATTGTTCACACATTCCTGCTCCGTCAGTTCAATTTTTGTCTGAAAAGCGAAAAGCGAAAATTGAAATATTTAATTTATATATTAAATTTATTTAATTAATTAACACCTTATTGATGGGACAATGATGGACGGAAGGGCATTTTCTCCTCAAATTCTTGGCACGATCTTTGTCCGGCGTGGATGCCATGTAACAGTGAAGGAAATCTCCGATCGCCGATTCCCTTTTTGGCAACCGATCGCGAAAAGCCTCCATCGATTTGTTGTATCGACGGACAAAGTCCAAAAATGTTCTTTCAAGTTGAGCCCCGTCAATTTGCAATTTGTCCATCGTAAAAATTGTCTAAAGCGCCAAATTGCATTTAAAAAAGTAAAATTATTTCTCGTAAATTAAATATAATAAAAACATTTTAAAAATAAACAACTTTATTGAGGCGTAAATGCAAAATGGACGCATCGACGGGGGGAAAGTCAATTTCGCGAAAGCCATGGCTCAGTTTGGTCGCGTTGTGATAGTTCACCGATTCGACAAATTTGGGCCTCACAACAATTTTGCCGATAACTTTTTGACGCATATTTTGAAGCGATTGTTTGTCAAAGAGCAGCCAACGCTCCCAAAGGGTTCGAAGCGTATATTTTCCCTCAGAAAAACTCTCTGAAAAAGGCTAATTGATTTGTACTAATTAATTATGCACATTTAATTAATTACCCAAATCAAGCAAATAGCTTTGGTAGCGTGACACCAGAAAGGTGGCCGAGTCGGCGTTGTAAGCAGCAAATTTTCTGAAAACCCCCGGCAACGGCTTAAAGGTCGGCGAAATCAAAACATCGTCCCAGTCGAGAAAAGCGATGAACTCGGCGACGTCCCGATGTTCATACAAACAATCGTGCAGGTCAACAACCTTTTTTAAAACATTTTAAATTAATAAATAAATTTGGCATTCTGAATTAGGTAAATATTTATTAGTAGAGCATAGCGCGTCATTTTTGCATTTTATTACCGCATAACCATTTTGCCAAGTTTATTGACACGAAAAAAAGTGAAGAAAAGTAAAGAAAACTAACGCTAAATTCAAAAATTATGTTGGCGGACTTTCACGCATTTTAACCAAAATTCTATAAATTTGGTCTTTCTGAGCGAAATTTTATCGTGAAACTACCTATTTTCCCATCTAAACGACCTATTATGCTTTTCCTTATTTTGTTTTCTAGGGATGGTGAAAGTTTGGAGAAGATCTGTAGGTGTAGAAAAAAGTTCTTAGGTGAGAAGTGTGGGATGGTCAAAATATTTGTTAAAAAAGGTGAGAGAGAACGCCAAAAGAAGAGAACGGTTAGAGAAAAAGAGGGAAAAGCGAGATAGTCCACTGTCTACCTTAAACGGTAATAAAATGTAAAAATGACGCGCTCTGGTAGAGCCCGGATTTTCAGGGTTTAACCTATTTTTTTGCGAATAGGGAATCACGAGAGGAGCCCAAAAATAGCATTCATTTCGAAAAATTTTAGAATTAGAGCGACTTTTTGGTCAATATAAATCAATATTTTGGCTTTTTTTAGTCCATGGGTTTTTAGTCCATATTTTTGGCATTTTTTGGGGTTTTTAGATGCCTAATTATACAAAAAAGGATCAAAAATAGACTTTCACACCATTTTGGGAATGGTCTACTGCATTTTGTTAATACCGTTTTGAATATGTTCTGCTTCTACCTGGTTGTTCCACTCCGTCTCACTGTTCGGGTTGTACCTGGTGGCCGTCCCGTGGGCAGTGTCGGACGGCATTTCCATATTGGCCCTTACTTTGAGCAGTCCATCCCTGGCGTACATTTGCATCAGTTCATAAATTGCCGGATGAACACTCATTATGTACGCCACAACGGTGTCCACCCGCTGCAGTCGGTACAGCTCCATGGCGGTGATGAACATGTGCCACTGCTCGAAGAAGAACACGCGGCCCATGCACAGAAGCAGCGACACTTTCTTCTTCTCAGGCAAATTCGGCACGGAGACGGGGAACTGATCAGGAATGAAATTAAAGTGTTACCTATCTTAAATGTGATCAGACGCTAGCTAACGTTAAATTAAGCGGTCATTATGCTTGTGATCAGATGACACAAAAAGTCATCTTAAATGTGATCGGACGCTGACCATTATGCTTGTGATCAGATGACACAAAAAGTCATCTTAAATGTGATCGGACGCTAGCTACCGTTAAATTAAGCGGTCATTATGCTTGTGATCAGATGACACAAATGATTAGACACACCTTTATCGGTTTGGAGGCCGCAAATCGGAAGACCACTTCGTCCATGGCACGCCCGTGGGGACAGATCAGTGCGCAGGTGACCAACCGACATTGGCCAACATTGTGCAAAACGATCAATTTGGACGGCACTTCCCATGTCGGGAAAAGTGCGTTGGCCGAGTGCACCAAACATTTGGCATTGAACCAATTCAAACGGTCCAACAAATGCTTTTGCACATTGATCAGCGTTATGGTGGACGAACGATTTTCTTTCCTAAAAATTGAAACCCTTTTTTTGGCGTAGTTTTTATCGAATTTAATTAACTCGTCAATTAAAGATTAAGAAACCACGCATTACCTAATTGGACTTTAATTAGTATTTAGGTAATTGATAAAATTTGGAAAATTGGCCAATACCAGTGCGAATAAAGGAAAGTGCGCAACACAAATATTTGTTCAATTTGTGTCGGTCTTTTGAATAAAGAGAAAATGCTTTTGCCGCTTTGTTGCTGCTTTTCACGACCATCGAACAGAAGGAAAATATTGAATTTCAGAAGCAAAATGCCGACCAAATTCACTGCAGCGAATATTTGATATTTATACATTACGCCAAAATATTCAAATTTTAAAAATTAGGGAAGGAATAAAATGCACCTTTAAAAGAAGATGGGGGAGGGGGGCTACTTTCTGTTAAATGACGTAGAAAGTCTGGATTTAATTTAATTTTACATTGGCAACAAAATCAAGAATTTTAGCGGAAACGCGCGGAAGATTTGATCAGACGATTTGAATTTTGGGGAATGACCCGTCCGACGGAGGTTATTAATTAGTGTGTACAATTAGCGTCGCCATTAATCGCCTAATTAATTCCAATATTTCCATCGCCGAAGTCGGCGCCTGACACAAATAAATACTTTCCGTCTACATTTCACCTTTTTATCGGCTCAAAAATTTGAATAAACGAACATTCGCAAGTCTCATTAATTAGTCTTTAATTTGTTTCAAAAAAAAGCTCGAGGTCGATCATTTTTTTTGAACTTTATAAATAGGCGGGGATGTGTTGAAGGCATAAAAAATTGGATTTTTTGCTTCAATCAGAATTTTTGGTCAAAATTTTGCAGTTTTTGTAGGTAATAATATCGACGCGACCCACTAACAACGACGACATGAACATGAACATGAACAACAGCAACAACAGCTCCAACACATTCGGCACCGCACACCAGCACGTTTTGTCCACCAAAATTCGATGGCCCTACAAATTTAAATGGCCGTCCAAATGGTGCCCACCGATGGGCCTCCCAAATGTCCATCCGTTCTTCTTCGGCTTCTTCCTCGGACTGCTGGTCGATCTGATCATTCTTTGGCTTCTCCTCCCGTCTTCGCCTCCTGTCGTCACGGCCACAGGGCGCCCAGAGGGCGTCCGTGAAATGCCTCCGCCGCCGCCGGTCAAATTGCCAAAAGAATTGATGGGGTACGAGACGTACTTCAACAAAAACTTTACTTATCCTTTCAACTGTAAGTTTTGTGTATATTTTGATTTTATTACTTTTACAAAGTATTTATTATTTTACATAAAATAATTAAGCTTTTCCATAAATATTTTAGCCCGGGGGTCTGTGGCGCACGAAATAGCGAAGAAAGTGCGCGTTTTCTGTTGGATTTTCACTTATGAGAATTTCCACGAGACTCGCGCACGGCACGTGAAGGCCACGTGGGCCCAGCACTGCACCAAATTTATGTTCTTCTCCTCCAAGGAGGACCCAAGCCTTCCAGCAATTGACCTGCAAATTCCGCTTGGAAGGCAATATATTTGGCGCAGGACGAAGAAGATCGCCAAATACATTTACGAGCACTTTTTGGTGGGGGTCAAATTTTGCCAAAAAATGGCACAATTGTGGCACATTCCCCCCCCCCCCTTTTTAAGAATGATTATGATTGGTTTTTCCGTGCCGACGACGACGCCTACGTGGTGATGGAGAATCTGCGGCTTATGCTAATGCCGTACTCGCCCAAAGAGCTCATATATTTTGGCTGCAAGTTGCGCACCACAATGTACGCTGACCGCGTGTTCCCGCAAGGCGGCAGCGGTTATGTGATGAGCCGGAGTGCGCTCAAAGTGTGTTTTGGGAATGACAGCCCCCGAGGCATTTCACAAATTTAAACATTTATTGGTCGGCCTGCACTCTCGGAGTTTCCACCCCCCCCGGCGATTTCCGGATAAGCTCCAAAGTTTTTTAGAGGTCTAAATGCCTTTGAGTGATCATATCAGAATGTGGCAAAAGTGTTGCAAAAAGGTGGCCCGAGAGAGTTGTGCCTCGCGGCGACATTGGGCGCTTCCGGGTGGACACGAACCTCCACAGCCTTTTGATTTGTTCAGTTATTGGTGGAACGAGGCCTTGACAATCCGTCGGTATGTTTCGACGGCGACAGCCTCGAAGAGGACCAATTCATTGCCGTCTGTTTGGACAACCTCGGCGTCAAATTGGGCGATTCCCGCGACGCAAAATTTCGTCATCGCTTTTTTGGAGATTTTGTTGGCGAATCACTGGTGCCAATTTCATTGTTGGAACAGCAAAGCTTTTGGTTGCAAAATTTGAGCTATTATCCACTCAGACAGGTAAATTAGTACCTAATTGGGCATTTAATTAGGCCTTTTTGATAAAAGTAATGAAACAATTACACACATAATGCCAAGGCTCGAATTTATTCCTTGGCATTGAGAATGAATATTTGATGAAATTTTTCTGTTCTGTCGCTCAATCTTTGACACCAGGGATGGTCGGAATTCGATTTCCGTCATTTTTGAAGCTTCGGATTCCGATTTCCGTCATTTTTGAAGCTTCGAATTCCGATTTCCGTCATTTTTGAAGCTTCGAATTCCGATTTCCGTCATTTTTGAAGCTTCGGAATTTCGWTTCCGTCATTTTTGAAGCTTCGGAATTTCGATTCCGTCATTTTTGAAGCTTCGGAATTTCGATTCCGTCATTTTTGAAGCTTCGGAATTTCGATTCCGTCATTTTTGAAGCTTCGGAATTTCGATTCCGTCATTTTTGAAGCTTCGGAATTCCAATGGAATTCCGAAAAGGTCGTCGGCGTGCCCATCTCTGCTTTAAGCGGCCTTTGAGCCGGTTTAAATTTGCTAAAAAATTGTCACAACGTAAATAATAAATTTGTATAAAAAAGTGTCCAACTGAAATTTCACTTTGCCAGGGCCCCGAATGTTGCAGTGATTATGCCATTTCCTTCCATTACACGGACGTGAAGCTTATGTATTTAATGGAATATTTGATTTACCATTTGGACGCTTACGGTGCGCGGACTCCGATCAGAACAAGGCCGAACTTTTGGACGGAATCGCAACGTTTTGCCCTGAAAAACAAAGGCCCGGACGACGTTGAACTTTTGATGAAGAAAAAAAGTGATCGACGGATAATAAGCACAAACAGCGACAAATTGAAAACAATTCCCTTTTAATTTTAAACATAAAAATAAATTTATTGCCATTAAAATAAATTAAAAATGAGTTAAGAAATCAAATTCAAAGAGATTTCAAATACTAAAAGCGCACTAATCCCAACAAATAAGAATCTCAATCGACAGCGCAAACAGCCAAAAATTGGGGCCAAAACACCAAAAAAGTTCTCAACAAGATATATTGACTATTCAAGACCTGAAATTTACCGAAACTCGAGACCCGAGACCGAGCCTTGACCTCAAGGCCCCAAAAAACCTGAGACTTTTTGGGTTCGAGATCGAGATTTTTTTGAAAAATTTAATTATAGGTCAAGAGACTCACCGAGGAAAACAAAAATTTTCTGGCCATGCTCTACCAATTACCCATTATTTGAATTCAATTAGGAAAATGTGCCAAAATTAGCAACAAAAAAAAATTTATAAAACTTTTCTGAGTATGTTTTTGTTTTTCGACTAAAAATTGCTACCTTTAGGAGTCTTGTTTTTTAAGACTAAAAACTCGAAGACTTTTCTCGGTTTGAGATTCCGAAATTAAGGGAGTTGTGAAAAGTTAACAAAAGCTGACCATTAGGGAAAGGATTCCTTCGGGATTTTATTTTTTGTAAAAATTTTCGGCGGTCCAATATAAAATTGAGTAAATAAACACGAGAAAGACGAAATTTTTGAAATAAAATTTGATTTGTCGGGCTTTTATGGAATTGAACCAAAGTGGTCATCGGCACGGGACGCTAATTGATGCCGGACGTCAAATTGCCAACAAAATTATCTTAAAATTTATTCTTTATTGCTTTAATTGTAGTAACAAAAATAAATGATGCAATTTCTTCGACAGCTTTTAATTTAACACAAACAACTCAAAGGCTGATCCTGAACAACAAAAAAAAAAAAAAGAATTTAAATATTAATTTACACAAAAATATAAAATACCATTTTGCCAATTTTGACCTTTCAACATATTCCGAATGCAATTGGACATTGTAAAACAAATGGCCTTCAAAGTCTTTTTTGATTTTTGCACTGATTTCAGCCAATTTGTCAATTAATTCGTCAACAAATTTGTTTTGAATTTTTTGTCTATGCAATTTTAAACCAACCAACCACAAGTTTTTGTGCAAATTGTTATTTGACCTATTTTTTAATTGGTTTTAAATTGTTTTTTGGCCACATTTACCCGTCGATCTGTTGTTGCTGTTGCTGCTCGTCCGACGACTGCTCCAACGGCACGCAGGTCGGATGGACGTGGCAAAAACGTACCCAATTGGCCAACGAATTCTCAACAAAATGCAGCAATTCGTGCCGCAAACGCGTGCCGACAAAATGACAAAACTTTTCAACATTAAATTTGGTCCCTCCACAAGTAAAAGTGACAAAATGTTCGTACTGAAACGGCAGCAATAATTTGTTTTTAATAAAAAATTAATTTTTTTTAAAACATTTGTTTAACCTTTTCGATAAACCTTTTGAAATTGCCGGCGATTGGTTTAATTATGCCGTGGGCTTTGTCCGTTGAATTTCGGATTTTGATAAATGCTAAAATTGTTTGCACAATAAACTTTAATTTAAAACGCTTTTACCGTTTTTCAATTCATTTTGTATGACTTTTGCAGTGGACAAATTTATTCGCGCGCCTTCGTTTTGTTCCGGGAACAGCGGCGAAATGATTGGCATGGCCAACGCTTGGCCAATTGTTTTGCGCAAATTTTTGGGCAAAAATTGCCTTTTGGTGAACCATTCTCGGCCCGGCGCCCAACTGAGAAATTCGCCGATTCTTTTATCGTCAATTTGGGCCAATTGTATCGGCATTGGCCATTTCCTTAATTTGTTGTGTTATTCAATTTTGCCATTTTTTTTTATTCTTACCATTTTGAATAAAACAAAAAATATTTTTCGATTAAAAATGGAATTGACGCTTCCGGAAACATTAAGAACACTTTGGCCATCATTATCAACAACATCGGCGTGTCCAAATAGCCCATATTTCTTGCGTGTATAAAATTGTCTAAATATTCGCGATTAAATTTAAATTTTTTATCATTTTTAAAAAAAAAAATTTATTTAAATTCAATTAAAATAAATGTTACTTTTAGCCCACAATTCTAAATAAGCGACAGCAACACGCAGCCTCTCATTTTTGTCATTGTGATTTTGTTTTACCATTCCACAACTATTTTCCTCCAATTTTGTGTCGGGTGATAAAATTTCAAAAAATATTTTTTCATTGATGAAATTTCCTAAACAAAATTAATTCAATCATTAAAATTAATTTTGTATATAAATTTATTTGTTTGTTCGTTTACTTGACAATGCTAACAACATGACTTTCTGTTCGGCAACAATTTTTCTCTGTTTTAAAGCCGCTTCTTTGGTGCTCGTTAATTGCTTTAACTCCCCCAAAACTTTGTCCAATTCAAATTTATCTGTAAAAATAATTAAAATTTATTTAAAAATGTATTTAAATGATTAACCGTTAAAAGATTTTGATTTTTCCAATTGTTTTCTAATCATATTTTGTAGTTTGACTTCGTCCATGTGCATTCCTTCATCATAGCGATCGGCGTTCAACAAATTCTCAATATTTTCCGCAAAATATTTTGCGAATTTTTCGTAAGTCCTCAGACCGATGGGCTCACCAGAATTGGCCAATTTGACTTTGGGGACCAAAATAAATGCCATTTCAATGGGCACGTCCATAAAATTGAATTCAAAAGTTGGCAAAGCCGTCAATTCTTTGACTATTTTTTGGACCGATTTAAATTCGGAGCACTTAAATTAAAAAGATTTGTTTATTTAATGAATAATTTAAAAATAATAAAATATTATTTTATTGTTTACTCTTCACCATAATAAGGCTGCAATACAGCGACTTGTCTCCGCATTTTGCCCCCATTTCGCTTAGTTCAAAATTAAATTTTCCAAAAATTAATTCTCTGTCAATTTCTTCTGGCAAAATGCAAATTGGCTCCAATTTTTCATTGCCCAATAAGGACAACGGGAATTGCACAATCGCATCGGGACACTAAATTTAAATTTTTGAATAATTTCTTTCTTTTTTTTTTAAGTTTCCTTACCCATTCTACGACAATTCGCTTCAATTCACTCACAATTCGTTCATTTTTGTGCCTTTCGGCTTCAGAAAAGTATCCATTAGCCATCAAATAATTTTTAATCTTTTTAAACAAATAAAAAGATTAATTTTTATTTTATATTATTATTAATGTAATGTGTACCTGAATTATTTGCTTCGATTTTCTATTTGAGTTTTCAACAAAATTAATTTCTTGCCAATTTTTTGCAAATTCATGCGGCAATGTTGATTTGTCAGAATGCAATTTCTTTTTCGCTTTTTCGCTGACAAAATTATTTAGTCCATTTTTATATTCATTAAATAAACTTTCATCTAAATAAAATAAAACAAAAACAACAAATCGTAAAAAATTACCTAAATTCCGTTGCTCATTTAATTTTTGGATTAAAATTAAATATTTTTCCACTTTTCCCACAAATAATTCTATCGTTTTTTCATCCTCGACCCGAAAAAGTTTTGATACAATTTGTTTTCGTCGGATTTCACTTAAATTTGACCAAAATCTGTCGCTATGAAAAAGTGCCATTGAAAATTTGCGAAGATGCAATTGATGCCGAATTTGCTGACAAAATTCAATTTCCGAATTTGAATTTTGCTCATTTTCCACAACGAATTCCTTCTCTGTTAAGCTGACAATTCGTTTCAATAATCCAAAAAGAATGTCCTCCAAACTTTTTTTTGCATTTATTTGTTCCTTTAAATCAATTTCTTTCAACTTGGCCAATTCTAATTCAATGTTGGCCCATTTCTCATCACATTTGGACTCATTTAGCGCTTTTATTGCCTCAACAGAATGCCAAATTTCGTTTGCCAAAGCGCCAATGTCCAGCAATTTGAGCAACGAATGCGCCGCAACGACCCCCCAATTCTTGCAATTTTCACAATTTTCCTCCCCAAATTGTTGCCGTGCCGGAAAAGCGGGCATTTTCGAATGCCGTCTTTCTACGGCATGGACGGCTTCCTCCGTTCGAATATTGACGGCCACAAATTCTCCGTATTTTAATGCCAAAAAATTGCCGTTAGCAAAATCGGCCAATTTAATGCCAACAAATTCGTTGGAATCCAATTTTTCGGGTGAATTGGAATTGTTTGTTACAACAAATTCTTCTTCATTTTTTTTTGTTGCATTTGAAATGTTTTCAAAACTAACATTTTCTAATTGTTTTGTATTCTCTAAATTATTTGATTTTTCTCCATTAATTTGTTCTACGCTTATTTTGGCGTTTTCAGACCTTTCACACACTTTTTCATTCTCAGCAATAATTTTTCCTCCAAAATAAGCGAAAAGTCCATCTTTTTTGTCGTCCAAATTGTCCCCCTTTTCTTCCGTTTTTTCTTTATTCTTTTTTATATTTTTCCTTTTTTTCGATTTATTTTTATTATTTTTTTTCTTTTCGGGCATTTCTTTGTCAAGCAAATTACGAAATGTTTCCATAGGTTCAAATATTTTTGAGGCATTTATTCCCAACATATTTAGAACTTCTTTCGAACTTTCAATGTCTAATAATTCAATTAAACAATTTAATTTCATCAATGAAGTTTCAAATTCTAAAAAAAATGTATTCAATATTCAATTTAATAAAATTGTTTTGTCTAAGAATCGGAAACCCAAAATAGTTTTTGTTAAATAGTCCTCAAAAAGCTCAAAATAGGAACTAAAAACACTCTCTAATCGACAGGGCGGTGATAAAGTTGACCTGAAAACTTCATTTTTGTACCTTTTTTGTGCCTATTTCGGGATTTTTTCGAAAAATAAATCAAAAAATGCCCCTAAATCGCTTTTTTTTAATTTCCAAAAATTTTTTCCTAAAAATCTTAACAAATATCGTTAAAATCATAAAAAAAATTCCGGCGGTGCCTACCGGAACCATCGGGCCCTCCCTCCCATTCCTAAAAACTTGAAAAAATTACGCAAAATTTTGGTTACAAATCTCTCAACAAATAAAGGGAAAATGCACCCCTCAAAAATTTTTTTTATTTTCTGATACAATTTTTTAACCAAAAAAGTTTTCGGTTCGGTTAACCGACCGTGCACAACCCGATTAAAAGATGTTCATATGTTGAATTTAAATGTGTTCAAATTTTTTCAAAATAATATTTACCATTTTTCAATTTTTGTGCAAAATTTTTGTCCATTTTGAGCAGTTGGACGAACATTATTCCGTGCAATTGTCTCATCCACGGCCCATAATCGTTCCAATGTTTGGCCTTAACTAAGGGTTTCCCGGCTTCTCTGTGCATCAATCTGTTCAAATTCCGTTTTGGCCAAGCTTTCAACAGTTCAAGTTCGCTGCTTTTCATCGAATGTCCGGCCAATATTTTTTCCAACTGAGTTTTGATCTCGAAGATCAGATCAACCAAATCGTGCTCATTCTGTTCCACCTCCGTTGATCGTTCATCAAAAATTTGATCATAAAAGTCGTCAATTATTTGCAAACTTAAGTCACAATATTTTCTCCCATTATTCCTGAGCGCAGACGAAAACGAATTTTTGCAAAAAATTTGGGAGTTTATCCAATTGAAAAAAACGCAAATTTCCGCCTTCATTTTGCCCTCAATTCTGATCATATCGTCCTCAGTGTTCAAAAGTGCTTCTTCATAATGGGAAATTAGCAATTCGCTGTCCCCGTAATCTAAAAAAGTCATAACAATTTAATTTAATATATTTTGATCACCGATTGTGGACAAATCAAGATGCATTGCTTCCCATAAATCGGCTACTTTTTCTTCATTTTGTTCAAACGATACGTCAGGGTCGTACAGCATTTTCAGAAGCCGTGTCCTTCCACCTTTAATTTGGAAGAAATAAATTGCAGAAAAATGTGCCGAGACGAAAATTTTAAACTTTTCTTTAATTTAATATCTTTTGCATAACATTCCAATCAGTCCTCTTAGGGCTCAGTGGTTAAATTGTGTCTAGTGATTTATTTATAATAGATTCTACTCCCCTATTGAAAATCCATTTTATTCTTCTAATTTAATAATTACCCCTTTTTCTGGACAGTTCTCTAAGACAAAAGGGCTTGGTGTGATATGTCTGGGTGGTGAAATGTCCCGGTGGTTAAATGTCCCGGTGGTTAAATGTCCCGGTGGTGAAATGTCCCGGTGGTGAAATGTCCCGGTGGTAAAATGTCCCGGTGGTAAAATGTCCCGGTGGCTAAATGTCCCGGTGCTTAAATGTCCCGGTGGTGAAATGTTCTGGTGGTGAAATGTCCCGGTGGTGAAATGTCCTGGTGGTGAAATGTCCCGTAAAACGAATTTAATTTGTTAAGAAAATTGGTCTAAACTAAGCACATCCCCCCGACTCACACACCAGGGATGGGAACCGACGACCTCAAAAAATTTCAGAAATCGGAATTCAGACTCCCAAAAAGTCGGAAATCGGAATTCCGACCCCAAAAAAGTCTCGGAATTCCGACCCCCAAAAAGTCGGAAATCGGAATTCAGACTCCCAAAAAGTCGGAAATCGGAATTCCGACCCCAAAAAAGTCGGAAATCGGAATTCAGACTCCCAAAAAGTCGGAAATCGGAATTCCGACCCCAAAAAAGTCGGAAATCGGAATTCCGACCCCAAAAAAGTCGGAAATCGGAATTCCGACCATCCCCGACCCACACACCTCGGATGGCTTTGATTCGTTCGGGCAATGCAAATATTTTGTGGGCCAAAGTCTGCGACAAAAAGTTCAAAGTTAGGCCCCTCAGCCGACTTCGCTGCACCGCTATTGTCTCTTTAACATTTTCCTCCTCTTCACATTCGGCATAAATTAAATGCCATTTCAAATTTAGCTTCATCTTTCTCTTCAAAAGTCCATAGGAACAGAACAAAACGCAAAAGGCATTTCGAATTGAATGCTTTTTGCACCTTTGAATTTTGATTAAATATCGGTAAAAATTATCTTTGACACTTTGAATGGCGTCGGCCATCGCTTTCCGTTCGACCAAATCGCCTTCTAAATTTTGCTCATAAAATTGTAAATCGAGCAGCAAAAGTGGCGCGTATTTGCGCGCCTCGGCCAATTCCGCGGGGACGGAGTCCGTTTTGTTGCTTAATTGTTGCAGCAAAAGCAGCAAAAAATGGGAATAAGCAGTCGATTCTGCAAATTAGCATTTAAAATTATTCAAAGCAAATGCATTTTCATATTTAAAATTATTCATTTTCATAATTAAAATTATTAAAATTATTCAAAGCAAATGCATTTTCATAATTAAAATTATTAAAATTATTCAAAGCAAATGCATTTTCATAATTAAAATTATTCAAATTATTCAAAGCAAATGCATTTTCATAATTAAAATTATTCAAAGCAAATGTATTTTCATAATTAAAATTATTAAAATTATTCAAAGCAAATGTATTTTCATAATTAAAATTATTAAAATTAT
>MEIZ01000036.1:18079-39004 GCA_001723225.1 Globodera ellingtonae | reverse complement strand
CCCGCGAACTGCTGAAAGGGACAGGACAAAGCTACCTAATCAAAGACCGCAGCGTTAAATAAAGTTCTCAGCTATCGTTTGGAAAAATTTGAGATATTTTTGAGTTTTTGTTCTTGAAAATTTAGTTTTTTGATGTCTTTAACAATCTCTTTTTACTAAAATAGTTTTAAATTGTGAATTTTTTGGTGTTTTTAAATACAGTCAGAGCAACACCGAAAAACAACACAAAAAAGAGCAATTGCAATAGAAAAACATTTGAACACCGAAAGAAGTCTAAGTTTTGCGCAAAAGAGTGGTGGCCCATCAATTGAAAGGAAAAACAAAATTAGGTAATAAATAAAGACGTACCAATTCATAAATAATAATTATCCAATCAAAACAATACAAAACGGCGGAGAATAAGTAAAGAGCACTTAAACAATGAAAGCGAACTTCAAAAAAAAAGAAACACAACTGATGAACAAAAATAATTCAACAAATAAAATCTCTTTTTATTTCCAAAAAATTGGCAAGGCGATCATTGCAGTCCCCGAATTGTCCACCACCCGCAGCGAAGTTGGGCCATTTGGTAGTGGACGATGGCCCGGAGGAGGTGGAAAAGCGAATATTGAGGCCAAAGGACGTCGTTGTCAAACTTCAGAATACAGCGGGGAGAGCATTGGAGCTGAAACGGGGGGGGCAAATGAAATAATTTAATTGGAAATAATTTGGAATGCCTTTTTGGGGGATATGAAAAGCACACCTGTAAAGGGATGGCCAAATCCGAGGCCCATATGACGTACGATTGGACCATGGGAGGAGGTGGTCTCCGGCCGATAATGGTCCGACCGGCGCCGTCGGGAAAATTTTTCAAAATTTACTTAACAAATTGCCATAAAAATCAAAAAAAAATTTCCCGCGGGCCCGTTCCTGGCGCTCAGATGGGACTGCCACCTGAGCGCTCAGATGGACCAATCCCCCCTCTCCGAAATTTTTTCTAGCTACGTCCCTGTATACAGGTGTGATGAAAAAACGCAAATTATGAAACAATTAATTCTGAAAGGAATCCATCATAACACACAAATAGGTGTTAAAGTTAAATATTAGTGGAATTTTGAAGACATTTTCTTAAAAACAGCAACCAAAAGTCGACTTAAAGTTTAATATTATGACGCAGTAAATAAAACATTGAAAATGTTTGCCTGCCAAATTAGGAAATCGCTGAGGCGACATTCGCTTGTCCGTATGAGCAAGTCGAGCGGACGACAGTCGCGCGTGTCCATGCGAGCGGAGAGCAAAGCGGCGTCGATTTTACTGAAAAATGGCTAAATTTGAACGATTTCATTAAACGCCGCCTATCTTCGCATAATTAATTTTGCCTCAGGCAATTTTATTTAAAAAAAATCAAAGCACCCCTGTACAGAGAGGGTGGTCTGATCGAAGGCTTAAACGTCGTACGAACGACCAGAGGGGTGGTCTAAGGAAGATTTTTTGGTAGCCCGGCTCGCTTCCGCTCTGAATCCCTCCCGTCCGAATCCCCCCACAGCCAAATGTGTCTCGAATCCCCCCACAGTCAAAACTTCCCGAATCCCCTCAACGTCTTAGGCTAAGCCTAAGCTTGATCTAAGCTAAGCATAGGCTAGCTTAGGCATAGGCCTAAGCCTAAGCCTAACGAACCCCAAGCCAGGGTGGCTTAGGCCTAAGCTAAGCTTAATATTAGCTTCAGTACGGGACTGAATCGCCATCGTGGGGGGATTCGGACCGGTAGCCGATCGGCTATACTAGTATTACTCAGTCCGGCGCTCAGATGTCCTGTCCCTAATTTGTAAGCGGGAGGCCATTTAAGCGTTTTTTTGTTAACTAGATTTTTTGGCAATATGGTGAAGAAAAAAATTTCTTAAAGATTTTCGGAAAATTGTAGATTTTGCCTCAGAATTCTAAGAATATGACAAATTCTTAACCCCTAATATGTTTTTTTTTAATTTTTAAGACTTTTTGTCCAATGTTCCAGCCTTGACATCGCGACGAATTGTCTCGAAAGCGCGTAAGAGTTCATTTTGCGAGGTGTAGGAAAGGCAAATGTTCAGAAAGATCCTGAAAAATGATCGGTCAAAAACACGTAGAAATGTGATCAAATTTGCTTAATAAAACGCCTCTGGGCATTCTCTACTAAATAAGTAGAGCATTTTTATCATAAAATGTCCAACTTTGCATTAGTGCCATCTGTCGGATTGATCCGCTCAATTTCGGCCATCAATTCGCGGATTTTATCTGATAACAGCGACCGATCGCCGAAGAAGCGAATGCCGACGCGACGCTCAATGAGTTTGGACCTGAAAATTCCGAAAAAATTAGTCTATAACAGCAAGGGTATTAATTACTCTATATAGCCAGAGGAGGGGGAATTTTGTAATTTAAAAAAATCCAAACCATTGTGAATATTTTTTGAAAAATTTTATTCTTAAGGCGCTTTTTATCCAAATTAAAAGCAGAAATCTCTAAAAGTCACGGGAAAATGTGCGCTATATTTTTGCAGTTTTGGACTGATTTTCTAGTGAACAAAAACAATTTATGTTTTTTAATTCATAATTATGCTACGTATGTTCGAGCAGCTGCGTGAAACGTTTCTCGCCCAATGTCATCAGACCGTTCACTTCGTCCTCGGACCTTTGGATAATGTAAAATAAGTTTAAGAAAAGTTAAGATCAAAAAATGATTGGCAATCAGGGGCGTAACTAGGGGGGAAATGTTTTTTGAGGAAAAAAAAAAAACAAGAGAGGGACCCTCTTGTTTTCCACTTTTACAATTTTTTGTGACTAATTTTCTTAACAATGTCATCAAAAATCAAAAAAATTTTCTCGGCGGCGCCTATCGGCACCACCGACCCACCCCGCGCCCCCAAAAGAAGAATTGCAATTTGCATTTTTAAGAAATTTGAAAATCGACAAAATTTTCGAAATTTGTAGTAATTTTTCAACAAAATTGTTAAAAATTCTCTTTCTTTTTTTTGGAAAAATTTGCTAAGAAAAATGCAAAAACCCAAAAAAACACCCCTAAAAATTGAACTTTTTTGGCTTGGCCTCCCCCCCCCCTCGAAAATTTTTTCTAGTTACGGCCCTGTTGGCAATACTAAAGTTTTTGGACTTTATACAAACAGTCAAAACCAAATTTCATATAAAAATGTTTACCGTTTGAAATTTTCGATTGAAAAAGCGAAGACGGTCACCTGAAAGCAATGAAAAAAAGTTTCAAACTCAACAGAAAGCTTTGGCATTTAAAAACCCAGAAAATGATCCAAAAGGTCCGATTATTAAAAAAAAGAGTTTGACAGAAAGCGCTTAAACTTCACCAATTGGGGCCAATGTAATTGATTGTGTTAGCGAAAATACAACAAATTTCTAACCTCTTCAACGCCCAACGTGTCGCACCAATCCAAAACCTAAAAAAATCAACTTTTAATACATAAGACAACTTTGACAAATTGCAGTCAGAATGAATGAATTATTCCAAAATGAAAAAAAAACAAAAAAATATTCGTAAGCTTCCTCACAACGAATTGGGTGGGACCCTTTTGTTTTGCTAAATTAATAATTTGTGGGCCAATATTCTTGAAAATTCCAAAAACTCAAAATTTTCCGGCGGCGCCTTCATCGCCGACCCCCCTCCCTCAAAAAAACTTGAAATTTTAAAAAATCTGAAAACCAGCAAAATTGTATTTTTAGTTATTTATAATTTGGCAATGGTGACGAATTGCCCCGACGAAAATTTTTAAAAAAAATACAGAACGCATATTTTCTAGCTTTAAAAAATGTATAGAACACGAATCCGAGCTCGATTTTTTGAATTCCGAGCACCGAACCAGAATTCAAACATTTTTCAAAATTTCAGAAACGTACAAAAATAATTTAATAATCCAAAAAATCTTCTAATCCACGAAAACGTTTGTAAAAATTTTCGACGTTACAGCAAGCAATTCGTTACCATGGCCTATAATTTTGTTTTTTAAGATTTGTGTGCTTTCATCAAGCGGAGAGAAGTGCCGAATTGTTTCACGAAATTTCCGATATATACAAACCTTGGTCAGCTGTAAAAATCCGGCGGAATGCCCTTCCATCACTGTGCCCAATTTGCGGTAGCGCGCAAAACGGCGATTTCCGTCCATTACAATGGCAATGTGACGAGGCGTTGGTCCAAGCTGAATGGGGAACAGAAAATTAAAAAAAAAAGGAATATACACTTTTCTTCATTATGTAAAATATATTTGAGCTAAAAATTTACAACTGGGGTCTTTCGAGAGAGTGCTGATCACAAATTGACACCAAATTTTGTCAACTTTTATTGATTTAATCCATGAATTGGGAGGGGGGGCACGTGCCAGTTGTGCCCCCCCCCCCCCTCTTTTTCCGACATTGGCGGACAATTAATTGTTTGCCTCGGGGCCACTGAATGGCGCCCGAGGCAAATAAAGTGTCCGTTGTCCCAAACAAATGGCAAATAAATGAATGGCCCGGGGCATTTGCATTTTTCGATTGTTTGCCATGCCCCAAAATTCGCCTAACCGCCAAAATATATGCGACTTTGCTGTCTTTGGCAACACAAAGATTGGACCGGAATTTACAAATTTTCGCGGGGATTAAAGAAGCTTCGATCGAATTTGGGTCGATCTGCGAGCCATAACATTGCTTATTTGACTCAAACTCGGGCTTATTTGGCTTATTTGAAAGAGAGCAGAATCGATCAGAGTTTGCCACCACCAAATCACTCTAATGGCAATTACTCCAAATGATTATTCATTCATTCGTCGATCGCCCGTCCGTTCGTTCCGTCCGTCCATCGTCGTCTTTGAGCAGTTCTCCTCCTCGCCCCAACGCCCTTTCCTCAGCAAAATGGCGCGCCCCCACGTCCNGGTCCGGACGGAGTTCGAAATCGGTCAAAATGGGGATCAAATTCAGATTCTACGCTTCCCAAAACTACTTGAGCATTACGAATTTTCAAAGAATTTTTTTGTTTGAAAAAAATGGGGACCCCAATTCTGCATGATTGTCGAGATTTTAACCAATTTAATAGGTGAAATTTCCCTTTGATTCTGCGTGGATTTGGTCAAATGGATTTTTAACAACTTTGCATAGCATACTTTGACTGCCGACACCAGGAGACGACTCCACCATGACAGTGGTTCATGCCTAAACCATGCCGGCCCATCAGGAAGGGGCATCGATAATGAAAATGTAAAATGAATGACGAAAGTAATACGGAGGCGAACTCAATTAATGTCAGACGTATTCCCTTCCCTCACTCGTCCCCTGAAATGAAACGAAAAAATGTTTAATTTATTCCACAGCGAAAAAGGAAAAGAAAGAGATAGAAAATTAGGGAAACTCGTCGAGTTGTGTACGAATCTGCAAAAAATTTTGCGCGGAAACCATTTGAAGAAGGTTATGGCTCCCCAAAGTTTGCAAAATCATTGGGGGGACCCTTTTGGTCAAAAATAAAATTCTTGATCGAAAATTCGGTTTCAGCACCAAAACAAACCTAAATATGTACATGGGAAGGTTGGTGATTTTTTTCTGAATTCGGCTCCGGCCGGGACAACATTTCTTTGATTGTGTCAGTGGAATGAGTTAATAAAATTGAAGCTTTCTATATGCTTTTGCGCATTACAAACTGCTTAATCGTTTGTCAAGGAAACACTTCGTTAGCGACTTTTTAAACTATTTTTATTTTTTTTTTAAATGGGAGGTACCATCTTTAGTATTACCAATAAAACTTGAGAATTTAACAAGTTTTTGATTCGTTTGAAATTTTTAAAATTAGGGGAAAACGACTTTTAAGTAAACCAAACCCGTATTACCGACTTTTTTCCTAATTAAGCAACTAATTTCTTCCAGTTAAGCTTTCCGACAATGACTTCTTTGGCAGATCAGCAAGAGCGTGTGGATGGTGTGTTGCTTTCGCTGGCCACGTCTTTAGGCGGCGGAGTGCCGGACTTGTTTGATCACATTTTTTCATTCCTTTCTCGCAAAACTGACTTTTACACCGGGGCTTCGCTCGACTCTGCACGTCAAATTGTTATCGATGCTTTTGAAAAGCATGCTTCCGGGGCCAAAAAGGTTTTTTGAGTTGAGTTTGAAATTGGAAAAAAAATTTGACAGGAGGCAGAACAGAAGCGATTGCGCAAAGAAGCGGAGGAGCGAAAGTTGGCCGATCGAAGGGCCGCCCAGCGGGCCAAAGACGAGGCGCAATTCGCACGGGTGCGCGAACTTTCTGACGCGGAAGCTGCTGAGTTGCAGCAGAAACTGGACGCAGAGTTTGTGCTTTACAAAAAGAAAAATGAAATTTTCTAAAAATCGAATCACTCCAAATTCAGGAAATTGGCCGAACAATCGACCACTGTCGACGAAGCGGTGACCGCTTCCGCGAACTCAGCCGAAAATGAAAAAGTACAGGTATAGGAATATACACGTCCACGATGTTTTCCGGTTCCAAGAATTTTGGCTCTTTTCTGTTCTCAAATTTTTAGAACAGCGAAAAGGAACGGAACAGTGTAAACCGTGCTTAAACTGTTGCAAATTAAAAATTTCCCGAATGAAATTCAGTCTGAAATTTACCAAATTTTCTAAATCTTTTTTCCCTTTTTTGCTGTGGAATAAATTAAACATTTTTTGTTTACGATGCCCGTTTCTGACGAGCCGGCCAGCTGCAACAAAATGAAGCCGAACGTGGGCAACGGGTAGGTGATTTGAGTCTGCAAAATCCAGAATTGGTACCAAAATTTTGATTTTAAGTTTATATCCTATATTTAGGTAGTATTCCCAAAAATTTTGTTGTTTTTTTGTTAGAAAATAATTAGAAAGCTTGGCGCTTCAGTCGTCAAAAATTGGTTTTAACCGTTGTGATTGTTCAATCAAATTTGTCAAAAACTACATAAGCCAAAAGTTAAAAATAATTTTTATTGTAGTTGTGATCTGGAGCAATACCAGTGGACGCAGACACTCGGCGAGTTGGAAGTGCGCATGCCATTCCCGTCGCTTGGCTTTCCGCTTAAGGTTTGTTTGTCAGCGTGTAATGGCTGTTTTGGGAGCCGTTCCGAATTCAGGCGAAGGACCTAACTGTGGAGGCTCAGCGCCGCCACTTGAAGGTAGGCCTTCGAGGACATGCGCCCGTTGTGGACGGTCCGCTCAACGAGGAAATCAAGGTGGGAGGGGGAGGGGGAAAGTGGTTCGTCGGACAATCAAAAACTTGCAAATTTGGCAAACTAATTCTAAATTTTAATCCCCAACCAGGTGGAGTCGATGACCTGGGTGATTGAGGACAAACGTTGCGTGGTCATCACTCTCGAAAAGGTTGGTCGATTTGGACATTTTGTCCTCTTTGGCATTTCTGTGTTAGTCTGAGCTTCAATTTTCGATTTGTCCCCTCTCCCAAAACCCAAAATCCGACGACTTTTGTAGATCAACCAAATGCACTGGTGGAACAAATTGATGGAAAGCGACCCGGAGATCGACACACAGAAGGTCGGTCGCTGTTTTCTCTTTTTGTTTTTATTTATTTATTGTTTATTAAGAAATTAACTACCGGTTTTCTGAATTTAATTACTAAAAAAACTTAATTTTGATGCGATGACTTACTTAAAATGATTGATTTTTGCAGGTGCAGCCGGAGAACTCCAAACTATCCGTATGATGCTTTTTTCAGAACATGCAAATTTTATAAAAGTTTAATTCCCAAAAATACGTAAAAGGGGGGGGGGCACTCAAGTGAATGGGCCAGGCACGTAGCCAGGGGGGGGGGCACGGGGGGCATGCCCCCCCCCGAAATGAAATTTGAGAAAAAAAAAACCATAGGGGGGACCNCTATTGTTTTGCACTTTTACAATTTTTTGACCAATTTTCTTAACAAATTGCCATCAAAAATCAAAAAAATTTTCCCGGCGGCGCCTATCGGCACCGCCGACCCTCCCATTTCCTAAAAAACTTCGAAAAAGGGGCCGATTTTTTAAATTTTGGTTGAAAATTTCTTAACAAATCGAGTCAAAAGTTCAAAATTTTCTCGGCGGCGCCTATCGGCACCGCCGAGCCGCCCAAAAAATGGAGTAAAAAGGAAAAAGCACCCCCAGAAATCGAGAAAAATTGCTTAACAAAAATGCAATAAAAACGAAAAAACACACCCCTAAGAATCGACTTTTTGCCCCCCCCCGAAAAAAAATCCTGGCTACGTGCCTGGAATGGGCTCGTAGTGAGGGGGAGGCCAGGAAAAGGACATCAAAATGTAAGTAAATTAAAAATCCTGTCCAATTTTCTGCCCAAATATTGTTAAAAATCTTTAAAAAAAAATTCCCGGAGCCTATCGACTAAAGATCGGCGGGAACGGGATTCCCGCGGACATGAATTTGTTAAGCGCATTTTTTCAACAAAAAAATACTTCCAAGAATTTAAGGATTTGGATGGAGAGACACGCTCAATGGTCGAGAAAATGATGTACGATCAGCGTCAGAAGGAACTCGGCCTCCCAACTTCGGAAGAGAAGAAGAAGCAGGACATTCTTAAGAAGTCAGTGCTCACTTATGTAAACTAGAATGGGTCTGGGTCTGCTGAATTTGCACTTTTTTGCATTTTGGGAAAGAAATTTGACCTAGTTTTTCAAGACTGCCTCTTCTGCTTACAAATTAGAACAAGCTGAGAGTAAAACGACAACACTTTTTGCAGGTTTATGGAGCAGCACCCGGAGATGGACTTTTCTCAGGCAAAGTTCAGTTGAAAAGCGAAGGCTTATGCCAAGTTCAAGAATCACCTTGACGATGTTCTCTCACATTAATATATTTTTTATGATTTTGTTAAATTTGCGGGCCCGAACCTGTCTCTTATACACATCTAGATGTGTATGGGGGGGGGGGTAAAATGCGTCCAATATATAATGTGTACAAGCGCTTCCAAACAATTCGATTAACCGGATCCAATTCCTAAATTGATGGTTCTTCTAGAGACCCATTAAATTTCTACCTCGACTTCTTGGTCAAAAAATTTTTACTTATTTGCAAATATAATTTAAAATTTATGTAAATTTTCCGTCTTCTATTAAAAATTCTTTGAAATTTTCTCGGTTTTCCTTGGTTTGTAATCGGCGTTTCAAAAAATTGGTTCGAAAACTTAAAATTTTCGGTTTCGGTTAACCGAAAATTTCTTAAAACCGACAACCCTAATCAAGAGCTTTCGAATGACATCAAGTTTAAAAAAGTTGTGATCAACGGCTCTGAAATGTCCCTGCACTGAATCTTTGCTCCGTTTCTGTACTCCACAATTGTCAGTACAAAACAGTATCGTATCCGTTTTTGAATCCTTGTCTTGCTTTGGCATACGGTCGCCATCGCCCCAAACTCGACGCTTCATATTCTTTTTTTTCTGATCGTATGGAAAACGGGACCCCAAATAGTTAGTTGTTGATCACTTATTTATTCAAAAAATATTCCTCACGGCTTTCGATTTGTTTTGACCATACAGAAATATTACCGACAACCCTACCTAAAAACTTAGGGTTGCTCCCCGACGGGCTACGCGAACCTCTCTATCTAGAAGCAGCCCTGCTGGTGCTGACAGGGCCGTCGCGAAAATTTTTGGATGTTAAGAAATTTCAACAAATTTTCGCAAATTTAAGCATTTTGCTTCGGAATTTCGAAAAATTAAAAATAAATCATGAGTGGATGACAGGGCCGTAACCAGAAAAAAATTTCGGGGGGGGGCCAAGCCAAAAAAGTCGATTCTTAGGGGTGCATTTTCGAGTTTTATTGCATTTTTGTTAAGGAATGTTTTCCAAAAAAAGTTCAATTTTGAGTAAATTTTTTAGAATTTTTAACATAAATTTCAAAAAATTTTGTGACAAAATTTTAGTCAATTTTCAAATTTTTAAAAAATGCAAATTTTTTTGCGAATTCTGCTTTTGGTGGCGCGGGTGGGTCGRCGGTGCCGATAGGCGCCGCCGGGAAAAATTTTGAATTTTTCACTCAATTTGTTAACAGATTTTCAACCAAATTTAAAAAAAATCGGCATTTTTTTTAAAGTTTTTTAGAAATGGGAGGGGGTCGGCGGTGCCGATAGGCGCCGCCGAGAAAATTTTTTGATTTTTGATGACAATTGTTAAGAAAATTAGTCACAAAAAATTGTAAAAGTGGAAAACAATAGGGTCCCCCCTCTTGTTTTTTTTTCCTCAAAAAATATTTCGGGGGGGGCCCTGGCCCCCTTGGCCCCCCCCCTAGTTACGGGCCTGGTGGATGATGTTGTAATCAGCTCGACGAGAGGAGTTGGATGATAGGTAGGTATATAATTTATCCATTTCTGAGTGAGGAACATAAAAGATAGAAATACCATTTGTTGGAATAATGATAAAAACCCACCATTTATTTAATCCTAACAATTATGTACACTCAATGCCCCCGTAAGGGATGTCGTTTCAAAAATGTGTCCGAATTGTCAATTTGATACTCAAAAATTTGTTTTAGAAGAAAAGGCCTACGATTGGATTTAAAAGGCTAACGAAGAGAAAGCAGCAAAGCGTCTAAAAACTCAAAATAAATCAAACTAAAATTTAAAATTGACAAATTCATTTGTTATATAATTTTTAAGCAATATTTTAGTTATCCGGCTTATGGGGGTAATAAATGGTAACTGAAGCGGTTGGGATTTGGAAAGAAGCATCTTTCCCACAAATCATTTCCATTGGGATTGTCAAGGTGGACGGATAGGCCAAATGCTTGCTCAAAGTGATCAGACATTTTGGAAATGATCAAAAATCAGGGATCAGCCCCGTCACATTTGTTATTTTCATGATATAATTATACAACAAATAATGTACGCAGATTCCAATATTAATACAGCAAAGTAGTGAATCAGCAATTATAATCGATTTTCTGTTTGAATTTCCTCGTTCGTCTTCTGTCCGTTTAAGCGATCAGACACTTTCGTCCTGCCATAAACATCCTAAAAAACAATTTTAACGATGGGAGAGGAAATTCCGAGACTATTCCCGTACCCGCCGCCGATGTCTCTGTCTTTGAAGTTGATGAAGATATTGCACTGATTCTTCCACAACACAAGTGCTTCCTCCTCCCACTCGGCCCATTTCGTCTCTTCTCGCGCAATCGGACAACGCACCAACAGCCAAAAGAATTGGTTGAGGCGTTCCAATGTCAATCGCTCCCGCGTCCAATAGTTCTTCAGCTCAAATGGCACAACGTCATCGTCCACTTCCTCACGATTCCAAAGGATGGCCTTGATGATGAAATTGACCGGCTCCGAAGCGTTGAAAAAGTCCTAAAAACGAAGGGAATAATTACTCTCGTATCCCCCCATCTACTATAGAAAATATTATTAAAAAAATATTTGATTATAAAAATGAAAAAGTTACCTCTTTGAGTCCTTCCAATCCCGGCGAGTCAAAGTAACAATCGAGCATTTTCGGAAGTCCATCTTCACGAGGAGCGATCAACCATTTGGCCACGGCTTGGGCAGAAGAAGCATCGGCGTTGTTTTCGGCCGGAAATTCGTAGGAAAGAAAACAGGAATCGATCGATCGGAGCTTTGCGCAGTTGCAAAGAATGGCCGGAGAGAATTGACGCAAACGGTCGAGATGATCATCGAAGAAAGAAATGTGGGAAATGTTGTCGTTGATCAACGGCCAAATCTTTTGCCAAATGATTCCCATGCTGCGGCTTTGATTGTAGGAGATACCAATTTCAACACTTGTCCCGGAAGAATCAAAAAGTCGGCGAATGCGTTGCAGAAATTCGATAACGGTTTGGTCGACGTAACTGAAAGTTTAAAACATTTTAAATTTGTAAACTTTTTAAGAAAAAACAGACTAGATTTCAATGCGTTCGAAGCCGATCACTTTGCTTGGAAGCGGTCCTTGAGGAATTGGCACCAGTTCACCAGAGCGTTTGTAGGCAATTTCTGCGTCATTTCCGTCAATTGCACGAAGAATTTGCAGTGAACCCAACGACCATTTGCTCGAGTTGAAGTGCACGTCCACCAAAGAGTCCAATCGATCACTGATCAGCGCCATTATAAGTCCGAGCTCAACACGGCTAACGAAGGCGAAGACTTCGAGCCAAACGTCGTCACAAATGGAACTGAAATTTGGGGATTTATTGCTTTTGGTTTGACTCTTCTTGGAAACAAACTCACATTTCCTGCATTTGCTGTTGCTGCTCTTCGTCGCTTACGTTGTCCGACATTTTGTAGAAAATCCAATTATTTTTAAGAGTTCCGATCAAGTTTAGCCTGATTTTTGAATAATTTTTCTTAAAACGCATGCAAAACGAACAAACCAACCTTCAAAAAAAAAAAAAAAAACACTGTTTCTAGGGGTTATTGGGGTCGGGGAAATCGAATGCGAGCTCCTTCGACCAATTTCGAACCGCGGACCCGAATTCGAACAATTCTATGAAAATTCAAATTTTTTCAAAAATCAATTTTAGCCTTAAAATCCTTCAAAAACACGGATTCGATCTTTTTTTGCTTTTGCGAATATTAAACAACAATGCAAAATTTGGTCACGAAATATAAGCATTGGCCGTGCTACAAAGTTTTTAAAATCGAAAAAAATTTCAATAGTGGGGGATATAGTGTCTGACCATACGCTGTCTGCCACATGGTTATTTATTTGAATTAGTGGTAAAATGGCATAAATTTTGGCACATCGTTCATTTTTGTCTGCTGCTGGGCTTGACAGTGCAACGTAAATGTTGATATTAGCAAAATCGTGTACAGAGACTCGGCGAACGTCCGATTTTGACCTACTCGGCAAAACGGGATAAAAAAACGCCCATCTGCACGGGAACCATGCTTTTGACTAAAAAATAATTGTGAATTTAGCAACAAAAAGTATGGCACAAGAGCCGCCCCTGCAAATTGTGATCCCGAAATTAGACGAAGGCAAGACGATGGCAATGCGTCGGCTGCCGCCTCCGGCACAACCGGCGGCTGCGGTGCCGTCCGCCGAACGCGTGTCCAATCGGGACGAGGACGCGCAGAACACCGAGCCGTCAATGAGCGGCAAGCAAATCGTCGGATTGATCATTCCACCACCAGACATCCGAAGTTTGCATTTTTAAAATCAAGAAGGTAACAGCACTAAATTGGAGGGGAGGGCGGTCTCCGCAATTTTGTTTTTTGCCAAATGCGTTTTCTGATCTTTAATTATAGCACAAATGTTGGTATTAAGCTCTTGTTTATTTAGCGATTGTGGACAAAACGGCTCTTTTCGTCGCTCGCAACGGTTTGGAATTTGAGTTGAAAATCAAAGAGCGCGAGGCGTCCAACATGCGCTTCAACTTCCTCAACCCCACCGACCCGTACTTTGCCTACTACCGGAACAAGGTTTTGAATTTTGAACTCGTTTGGATCGGACCAGGCCTGATCACGAAATCATTCCGGATGATCCGAATTTTTCGCCACTTTTTTTTTGCCGCAGCTTAGCTGGGTTTTGCGCAGCTCATTAAAAACCCTTTCGACTTGTTTAGGTCAACGAATTCGAGACGGGCGTCGCTTCAGCCGACACACAGTCTAGCGTGAAGATGCCGGAAGCCATCCGTGAACACGTGAAACGGGCAGAGTTCATTCCGCGACAGCCGCCCAAACCGTTCGAATTCTGTGCCGAACCGTCAACGCTGAACGCCTTCGATTTGTGAGACTTTGTCTTAATTTTGGCTATTGCTTTGCATTTTGTCCTTACCCAAAAACCATCATTTTGGCGTTTTTAGTCCCCAATATTTTCAGCTATTTTAACCTTTTAGAGACCTCATCCATTTGACCGCTTTGTTTGTTGCGCGAAACGGGCGTCAATTCCTCACACAGCTGATGAACCGCGAAGTGCGTAACTTTCAATTCGACTTTCTGAAGCCGCAGCACTCCAATTTCCAATACTTCACCAAGCTGGTCGAGCAGTACACAAAGGTTTTTTCAGATTTGAACTGAAATTCAGGGAATACCCCATAGTTTTGGTTCTAATTTTGATTTCAGGTGCTGATCCCTTCCAAAAACATTGTGGACGAGTTGCGTGCACAGCTCAGTCAGCACAAAATTGTGGAGGATGTGCGCTATCGCGTCGGTTGGGATCGGCATCAAAAGGCGCTGAAGGACCGCGAGGACCAGGCGGTGGAGAAGGAGCGCATCGCGTACAACCAAATCGATTGGCACGAGTTCGTCGTGGTCCAAACGGTGGACTTTCAGCCCAGCGAAACGCGTAAGATTAAATTTAACAGATTTTTACACAATTTTATATTTTTTGATTAATTTTTTGGTTTATACATCACATAAATAAAAAAAGAAGCCCATGGAATTATTTATGTTGTTTATTCATTCCAGTGAATTTGCCGCATTTGTGCACGCCAAAGGACGTCGGAGCGCGCATTTTGCTGCAACAGCGCACGGATGCGGCCAAAGCGGCGGCGGAGAGTGTGGCTATGGAGGTTGGGATGGGATGGTGTTCAAATCTTTAGCAAATCAATCGATTCCTCAAAATTCAATAAATTTTAGGATTTCGGAGNTCATACTGTAATGAGTGTCGAATGGTCCGAGTTCATACTGTAATGAGTGTCGAATGGTCCGAGTTCATACTGTAATGAGTGTGGATGGTCCGAGTTTATACTGTAATGAGGGTCGAATGGTCCGAGTTCATACTGTAATGAGTGTCGAATGGTCCGAGTTCATACTGTAATGAGTGTGGATGGTCCGAGTTTATACTGTAACTGTCTCTTATACACATCTAGATGTGTATAAGAGACAGTTCCACTTTTGTTCTAAAAGGTCGAATCGGACGAGGAGGGTGGCGGCTCGGAGTCGGGTGGCGAGGAGACGGACGAACGCGGCGTCACCGAGGCGGACAACGCGGCGGTTGAGCTGCGTCAGCACCTGAACATTGGGACGGAGAAGCAGCACACCGGCTCCACGCTAACACAGCCGGCGCCCGCAGCGCCGAACGTTGGCAGCGTTATAATCCGCGACTACGACCCCAAAAAGGGTAATTAAGCATTATTTGACGACATTATTTGCAAAAAACGGTGGTTAGCTTCTTTTTTTTTAGCTCGCAGCGGTCCGGTGTCCAAAACTACCGCCTCCTCCGCGGAGAAGTACATCATTTCGCCGCTGACCAACGAACGCATTCCGGCGGACAAACTGCACGAGCATGTGCGCTACAACACTGTGGACCCGCAGTTCAAAGAGCAACGAGACCGGTGCGTTCAGTCTTTTTGCTTAATTCTGTTATTTCTAGGCATTTGGCTTAAATTTGAAACAGATTATCTGTTTTTTGATAAAAATGATTTTTAAAGATTGGATTTCATTAGTTTTCGGTTATGCCACATCCGCCAAAAAGCAAATTAGTGTTTTTGGTCCGCCAAACCGAATAGGGCCTTTATTTGTCCGATTTCGACCCCCAAATCTGGACTCATTCTATTTTCAAAATTTCTGATTTGCTTTATTGTTATTAAAATTTCTCCATTTTTCAGCGAACATATGGATCGTCAGGACGAGGACTTAGGTATGGCGCCCGGGGCGGAGATCAGCCGTAACATTGCCAAGTTGGCCGAACGGCGGACGGACATTTTTGGCATTGGGGAGAAGGGTGTCGAGCAGACAATCATTGGCAAAAAATTGGGGGAGGAGGAGCGCCAAATGCCGCGTTCGGACCCGAAGACCATTTGGGACGGCCAACAGTCGACCATCGACGCGACCACTCGCGCAGCACAGCAGAGCGTGTCGTTGGAGCAGCAAATCAATGAAATTCAAGTGGGCTCAAAATAAATTTGAAAAGCATAAAATGCCCCATAATTTTAGCGACAGCACGGGTACTTGCCGAACCCCGCAGCGGAACGAATGGCACCTTCGATGCCGCCAACTTCGGCACCTTCGCAACAGTTTGGCCAACCGCCGACATCGACGGCGATGGCCCCGCCGGTTGAGTCTTCTTTTAAATCAAATTCAGTTAAATAATCCATTTTAGCACCGTCCCCCGACTCATTCGACCGGCGGTGGAAGCGTTCAAAAAATTGTCTCTCTGCCGCCCCATCCTCAACATCAGCAAATGCGCCCGCCGATGCCGCCGCAGTTCATGCCCTCGGGCGGGCGTCCGCATTTGCCGCCACCGCATATGGGCATGCCGCCACACGGCGTTATGGGAGGAATGCAAATGCCTCCGCATATGCAACCTGGTAAGCAACCCAATGCATTCTTTGAATGCCAGCCAGTGCTTGGGACGAAAATTGGATTTTATATTGCCAATAAAATTCTCCCCCCCCCCTCCCAGCAATTTTATTCCCATTCACCCTCAAGGCATGCCGGGAATGCCGCCGCCGGGGATGATGCGTCCGCCCCATGGCGCCTTTATGCCTCCGCCCCCCTCTTTCGGCGGCGATGAGCCCCCGAGCAAACGTCCGCGTGAGGAGACGTTGGAGTCGGAGGAGCGTTGGCTTCAAAAGGTATTTATAGCGTCTTCTTGGGGGACAATTTTAGTGAAGATTCTGTAATTTCTGAAACGACTGCATTTATTATTGTTTTACCCCATGCCTTATAAATTAATTTTAATTTTGATTTTGCAGGTTCGCGGTCAAATCACTGTGCAGGTGTGCACGCCACAGAACGAGGAGTGGAACCTGAAGGGCGACTCCATCCAAGTCTTGTTGGACATCAGTTCGTCGGTCAGTCGGATGACAGCAAAAGATTAATGCATTGAATATTATAATAAAAAATAGTATTTTTATTCCCTATAATCTCGTCGATCGATCGAATTTGGGTTATTTTGTACAGGTAACTGCACTTAAATCGATGATCCAAGAGCAAATCGGCGTTGCTGCAGGCAAACAGAAATTGGTTTATGAGGTGGGATTTTTTATGAATGAATGTTTTGAAGTTTCTTTAAAAAAACTATTTGCTGTGATAGAGTTATGACATAAATAAACAAATTTAAAAAAGAATTGTGTTTAAAATACTAAACTTATTCCCAATTTTTTGCAGGGTATTTTCATGAAAGACAACCAAACGTTGGCCTATTACAACTTTATGCCAAACGCGGCTGTCCAACTTCAGCTGAAGGAACGTGGAGGCCGAAAGAAATGATTGTTTTTTGTTTTGTTTTGTTTCGATGACGGAAGGAAAGACCAATGGATGAAGCACATTTATTTGTTCGCAAAATAAAATTGTAGTTTAAATAAATGGACTTTTCCTGAAAAAGAGCAAGAAGAATGCTTGGTTTGTTAAAAACCCCGGCGTTTAAAAAACGTCTTTCCACTGCCGAGTTAAAAGCCAAATTAATTTGTTTGATTGTTTTTTGAAAATGGGGGCCGCCAGCTTTACTATACCAAAAATCAAGTACTTGACGAGAATCATGGATCAGATCAATTGACGAAATTGATTTCAGATTCGTGATCAGCACCCCCAACACATACTGTAATGAGTGTCGAATGTCGAATGGTCCGAGCTCATACTGTAATGAGTGTCGAATGGTCCGAGTTCATACTGTAATGAGTGTCGAATGGTCCGAGTTCATACTGTAATGAGTGTGGATGGTCCGAGTNTCATACTGTAATGAGTGTCGAATGGTCCGAGTTCATACTGTAATGAGTGTCGAATGGTCCGAGTTCATACTGTAATGAGTGTGGATGGTCCGAGTTTATACTGTAATGAGGGTTGAATGGTCCGAGTTCATACTGTAATGAGTGTCGAATGGTCCGAGTTCATACTGTAATGAGNTGTGGATGGTCCGAGTTTATACTGTAATGAGGGTTGAATGGTCCGAGTTCATACTGTAATGAGTGTCGAATGGTCCGAGTTCATACTGTAATGAGGGTTGAATGGTCCGAGTTCATACTGTAATGAGTGTGAATGGTCCGAGTTCATACTGTAATGAGTGTGAATGGTCCGAGTTCATACTGTAATTCGGAGAAATTGCTTGATTTCGTCCAATTTTAACCAATCAGGCGCTTTCCCCATCTGGCCGTTTAAGCTAAAAGGACAAAAATTCAATCAATCCTCTCGATTATTTGCACATTCAAAAAATTCATTGGATATGTAAACAAATGACAGAAAAGTTTAATTGTCTGTCGATTGTGGGGMAAATTCGTTAAATGAAATCTGAGCAAATTAAAATGTTCCGACAAAATTTTAATTTTGTCGGAAATAAAATCGTTTGTTCGTTCAGCCGACGGAACGTAACTTGGAGGCCGCCAAGTGATGCTTAACTTTGGCCTTTTGGGAAGCAACTTTCCCTATAAATACCCATGGCGAATGAATGCCGGCATCAAATTCGCTTCGCATTTCCGAAATGTGTCGTCTCCAGTTGCTGTTCTTCCATGTCTTCCTCCTCCATGCCCTGCACATTGTGTTCTGTAACGCTTTGACTGCCACGCCTCCCCCATACGGCCAATTGTCCGTCTCCGGCACCAAATTGGTCGGCTCCAACGGACAAGCCGTTCAGCTGATCGGAAATTCGCTGTTCTGGCACCAATTTCAATCGCAGTACTGGAACGCCGATACAGTGAAGGTAAATTGGAGGGCGATTGTGATCAAGAGTTTGGACGAAAGTATTTTTGACGGCGTCCGATTAGGGGGCATTTGGTTGAAAGGTTTCTGTCGCCAGGTACAGCAGCCCCCCCCCCAATCAAGCTAGGTATTGTAAAATACTAGGGATGTTCAAGAGTCTCGACTCGAGAAATTTCCCGTTGGTTTGAGCCTCGATCTCGGTCTTGAGGTCATTTCTCGGTCTCGAATGACGAGGGTTTTGCTCTGATCCAAAAGTGATCAACAGCAAAGTTGTCGGAATATTCTAACTTAAAATCCGGATAAAATATGGTACATTTTTCACATTTAGCCCTTTTGATTTTCTTAAGTACGACTGGAATTTTTGCAAAGAAATTGGCCACAGCGCCTCAGGCGTTCACACAAGCGGGTTATGAGTATTTATTTCAGATGAGCCTCAAAAATTTGATGAAGAAATCACTTTTAGAGCGGCCCCGGTTCCCAAATCTGTTTTTTGAACGCAAAACTCAAATTCATATTAACATACCGTATTTGCTCTATTAGTAAGTAGCCGATGGGCTTTTATTTTTCAACCTCCCCTCGAGGGATAGTAGCTACAATTAGAAGRGGCTACTAATAGAGGGAATACGGTATTTATAATCCGACCGGGTCAGGCACAAATCATTAGTTGCCCGGCCGTATTCAGCCTGATTGGAATAAAAAATGATGGCAAATAGGCGCTCAAATGCAATTGGAACGCCAACGTCGTGAGGGCGGCCGTCGGCGTGGACTTGGAGCGCGGCTATATGAGCGACCCGACCAGCGCTTACAATCTGGCGGTTGCCGTGATCGAGGCGGCCATCTCCCAGGGCATGTACGTGATCGTTGATTGGCATTCGCACGAGGCACACGCGGACAAAGCGGTAATTTCTTTATTATTTGAATTATGGCCACAACGTTCCCTCCCCATTCTTGAGGTTGAATTCTTCACCAAAATTGCCAAAGCCTACGGCTCATACCCACATGTTCTCTACGAAACTTTCAACGAGCCGTTGCAGGGCGTGTCGTGGACCAACATTCTGGTGCCATACCACAAGAAGGCATGTGTCACTACACAAATCAGCAGAAACAAATCATAACGCATTTCGTCCCTTTAAGGTAATTGCTGCCATCCGCGCGCTTGATGCCAAAAATGTGATCATTCTCGGCACGCCAACATGGTGCCAAGATGTGGATCTGGCCTCGCAGAATCCGATCAAAGAGTACAAAAATCTGATGTACGTTCCGCATTCTGATCCTTAGCATATTCCGGTCACGAGTTGGTCCATACAGATGATGGACCCAGAGGGGGGGGGGAGAGTGTCGAACCAGCAGACCATGCTTTTGGGTGGCTTAGATAATGACGGCATTGGCATCCCTTTAAAGGTACACCTTCCACTTCTACGCCTCCACTCACTTTGTCAACGGTCTTGGTGCCAAACTTCAGACGGCCATAAACAACGGTAGGACAAAATTTTGATTCGGTAAAAAAATTGTCAATCTTCGCCACTTAAGGTCTGCCCATCTTCGTGACTGAGTACGGCACATGCGCTGCGGACGGCAACGGCAACATCGACACCAACTCCATCTCGAGCTGGTGGACTCTGTTGGACAACCTGAAGATTTCGTACCTAAATTGGGCAATCAGCGACAAAAGCGAATCTTGCTCAGCACTCAAACCGGGCACACCAGCAGCCAATGTAAGCGTGGCATACCAATTAAATGGACTTACATAAAAATTCCCGTTAAGGTTGGCGTTTCGTCCGCTTGGACAACCTCCGGAAATTTGGTGGCCGCCCATGACAAGAAAAAATCCACCGGTTTGTGCAATAATTGGAGCAATTTGAACAAAATTAACACCCATTCAGGCGTGAGCTGCAACGGCGCCACTCCCGCCCGTGGTTCGTCGTCGGCTAATTCGGGCAAACCTGCCGCTGCCAAAAAGCCTGCGGCCAAACCTGCCGCTGCCAAAAAGCCCCCGGCCAAATCGGCCAAACCTGCCAAAAGCAAAAAGCCCAAGTCCAAATCGGGCTAAGAAATGACGGAGAAGCGAAACATTGGAGCAAAATGGGTGATTATGATAAATAACGGACGATGTTTCTTTAAATTTATTGACGATAAATTGTTGCGAATAAATTATGCATAGACACATATTAAACAAAAATGGGAAATATGCCGCCATGGCTTTTTTAAAATCCAAATTTTTACTAAATTGGTTACTGGCAACGGATTCCCGAAATTAGGGTCTCTAACGGACAAAGTGGCATTTTTACATTTTTGGTTACATCTCTCAATAAATTGATTGCGTGAAACCCTTCAAATTTCGCCAATCTTTATTAATTTTGCTTTCACAATTTTTAATAAAATATTTTTCACATATTTTGGAAAATTTTATAAAAATAAT
>MEIZ01000035.1:611446-624560 GCA_001723225.1 Globodera ellingtonae | reverse complement strand
GCTAATTTCTTCTGCGCGACTTTATTTAATATTTATATTTTATTTATTTTAATTTTTATTTATTTATTTTATTTTTTTTGACTGCGCGAGGTACTCGCGCACCCTGCGCGAGTTTTTCGAAATTTAAATCTTTAAATTTCACTTGCGCACCTGCGCGACTTTTTGACTCTGCCAAAATATTTTTAATCCGAAAAATTCATCCGCTGCTGCGGGGATCCGAACCCCCGCTGCCGCTGCGAGAGAGAGAAGAGAGCACTAACCACTTGGCCATGGTGTATTGGGAGCAATGGCCACTATTGCCCTTATATGGTGGAGAATGACGTCAGCCAAAGGGAATAAACAAATTGTCTCCACTGCAGTAGTGAGTGAGGGGGTCTGCAGCCAAAAGCAAAGTTCAGCCCCCTGCGCGAGCAAGGGGCTCTGTAGGCCGCAGCCAAGTTCAAAGCCCTACGCGAGCAAATATTATTTTTTAAAATTAAAATTATTTTTCATAAAATTCAAAATTATTTACAAAATATAAAAAATATTTATAAAATCGAAAAAAATTTCTTAATAAATAATTAAAGAAAAATCGTAAAGTAAAAATTAAAAAATTGAAATATAAAATAAATAAATATTTAAAATATTTTATAAATTCATAAAATTTAAAATTATTTTGCTATATAAAAATATATTTATTAGATCGTTAAATCGTAAAGTAAAAATAAAAAATTGTAAATATATAATAAATTTTTTCGATTGAAATTTGAGCCCTTAGGGTATTCGCTCTGTTTATTCTTCATCCAATATTTTCTCAATAAACTTCAGCAGGGGTCAATAAACGTAAAGTAAAAATAAAGTCGCGCAGGTGCGCAAGATGGCCAAACGTCTTAAGATTTCGAAATTTCAAAAAATTTGAAAAAGTCGCGCAGCAGCCCTGCCAATAGGTTTGGGCTCTGGGACTCAGTTGGCCGGCGCTCAAATGGCCTGGCGCTCACCCGATACCCTGGCGCTCACTTGGCAGCCGACCCCCCTGTACCTTTTGGCTCTGATGACGTCATTACCGTAGTGGCGGAATGGAAGGCGGTAACTACTTAAGAACAAATTAAAATGAACAAATAAATTAAATAAATTTAAAAACAAATCTAGGACGCACTTTTGAATTGCTGGCCTAACGACGACAATATGGAGGAATGCGTAAGTTTTTTCATTTTTTATTGCATACATTATTTATGCATGTAATTCCACTTTGTTGTTTTCCCCCGTATTCTCCGCTAAGCTCCAAAATAATAAAATAACTTCACCACTTTTTTGATAAAAAAATTGATTAATAAAAGAAATTAACCAAATTTAATTAAGAATGCGCCGTTGCCTTAAATCGAGAATGCCACCGAAGCGTAAAGAAAGCGAAAATGAAAGTTTGTAATATCCAAAAAGAAATTATTTATCGAATTTTACTATTTTTGTGCTTTAAAAATTTCCGAATTCGCCGTTGATAAATATAAGCCTTTTGTGATGCTTTAATCCTTTTTCTTTGGGTTTAATTAGTCTTAATTCTTATTCTTAATTTACCAGTTTAAATTAAATTTTGTTTTAGAATTTGCTTTTAGAATTTTGGTAAATCGCTGGCAGGTGGCGACGTCGGTCTGCTGGACAAATCAGTTTGAGTCGGTCAAAGGAGCAATGCAGAGAGATAGCATGGCACATCCATTACAAAATACCCAAAATTTATTAATTTATTTAAATTTTTTCAGCTACAAGTTTTAAACCAAAAAATAATTTTTTTTTATCAGTACATAATTGTTACTTTATCTTCGACATCATTGTCAGCATGAGATTGAAATTGCGGGTACGGGTAAAGTGCCCTTTTGTTCAAGAAATTTATTTTTTCTGGGAAAGAGGGTCCCGACGAGAAAAATTAGGCACAGAGATTAAGTGCTTGCTGGTCATCCGGTGTTTGGACGATTTTCATGAGGCCAAAGTGATTAATAAATTACAGTTTTTGTTCTTAAATAATTAAAAAATGAAAATGCAATTTAATTGAACCAAATTTAGCCAAAGTTCCTTGGGGGTGAAGCGTACGTATTATTTCTGAGATCAGAGGAAAGTTGGATGGATAGGCAAACATTGGCATTTTGTGTCTAAAATTTCGGGCTTCGGAATTTCGAAAATTTGGATTCTAAATCGTTTCGGATTTTTGGGGTTTCGGAAATTTTGGGGTTCGAATTTTATTTTTTGTTTTTACCAAGCCCTGTTATATACTCTTCCCCAATTAATAAAAATATTTAATAACTTTTTAAACAGTTAATTTAAATGCGAGCAAAAAAATTTTGTTTTGAAATATTCTCACATCTTTCTGAATTTTGCTTCAATTTTCTTAACAAGATGTTGATTTTTGTAAAATACTTGTCGAGGACGGTCGGTCCCGGCTGCTATTTTAAATTTAATAAAAACTCATTTTGAGCTTACAAATTAATTGAAAAAATTGAATTGGAGCATTTAAAAAATTGTGAGAAATTAAAAAATTCAATTAGTTTTATGCAACTGAAAAAGTCAAAAGCGAGTTCGAAACGGAATTTTGGCCTTGTCAGTTTAGCATGGAGAGGTCGGCGCCGTGGTACAGCAAAAATCTTTAAAATAATGCCACAGAGTCAAAGTAAATGTAAGGGGATACGGTCACCCCCCTACAGTAAGCCGAAAAGGGAGGCGGGGGAAACACTCTGATCACCGTTTCCGGGAGGAGCTAAAGCGATTTTTACGGGCCTCGGTCCGCAACAGGGAGGCCAACTCTACTGCGGTAAAATATGGCAACCTTTATGGCATCGAAGGGTCAAAAATATGGCATTTTTATGGCAGTTTTCTTGAGGAATTTTCAAAAAAACCAATGGGTTTTTTTGAAAATTCTGCTTCACTTCTAGGGGGAGGGTCGGCGTGCCGATAGGCACCGCCGAGAAAATTTTGAATTTTTTACTCAATTTGTTAACAGATTTTCAACCAAAAACTTCAAATTGTAAGAATCAAAGAGCACTTTTTCGGGAATTCTCATTTTTCCATTAAAAAAAATGAGAATTTTTCACAAAGTTGTAAAATATGGCAAAATTATGGCAAGTGTGGAATTATGGCAAAAAATATGGCAACTTTCCAAAATTATGGCATTTGCTATAAAAATAGGGCATTTTGGCCTCCCTGGTCCGCAATAATCAGTCCGCTCTCCCCCGGAGAAGGAACCTCCGTCCCCACCCTTCCCCTCCGGTTTCGCCTTTCCATCCCAACTCCCGGGAAAAACAGTGGAATTGAGATGGGGCAGTTTGCCGTCGAAGTTCACCCCTCCCTTCCCGACCCGAACGTCTGGGTTGCTCGGCCCTCCCGTCCCTCTCCCCGCGATCACTGAATTGATCAAAAATTATTGTGTGAGATTTTGGACCGAGACCAGCCGATCGTCGACGAACTTAGAATTTGAAATGCCGTAAAAAGATTTAAAGATTCATTGTCGTGTGTGTGGGCATTTCGCGGAGTAAATTTAAAAGCTTTATTAAAATTGTTTTGTTTTTTATTATTATTTTAAGATTCCGCTTAATTGTTAGTAAAGAGAATGTGCTAGAAGTTAATGCTTTGCCATTGGCGAGATGTCCGATTTTGGTTTATTCGGCGAAATGCCATCCTACCATTCCTTTTCTCAAAAATATTCAAACTTAGGCACTTCGCTGGGCGGACGAACAATGCCGTCAAAATGGGAAAGAGTGTTCAGCGGGGAATAGACGCGCAATGCTCGGCACGGCACTCTTCAAAATTCGTTTTCAACTCATTCCACATTGGGATTTTTCTAAAAATATTTGTATGTAATGTAATTGGCGGGAGGGAGGCGAAGCAGCAAAAATAAATTTGTCCATTTGAATTTGAACTTTGCATTTTGACAATTCCTTCCGGACTTTTGACACATGACGAGCTCATCAGCGTGTATCTGCTGCCCGAACTGTGGAGTCTCAATGAAATGAGGCGGTGGCGTTTGTGTTATTTATTGTCAAATGAATTCAATGAATTGTTTTTCTACAAACAAAAGTCCCGGTCCCGTACAATTCTACTGTTAAACATAGCGTCTTTTAGCACGACAAAGAGAGGTTCTTATTAAATGTCCTTTACATTGCATATTTTTGCCCCTTTTATCCTTGCGGATTGTATGTTGTACAGAATTTACACCTTCCCCGAATGAAATCGTTTTTATTCATTTAATCTAATAATTTTTTTTACTAATTCTTGGTTGAAAAATTATTAAAACATCACTCAGAAAACCTCAATTTTTTAGGCACAATTTTTAGCTGATCACTAAAAAAATTTCATTTGTTGGTTGCAAATCTCTTAACAAATTATGTCAGAAATTCAAAATTCGGCGGCGCCTATCGGCACCGCCGGACTACCCCCGCCTCTCATACCACTTCCTTCGGTGGGTTTTGGCTCGGTTTCGGAATCCAAAATTTTTGGAGGGTTTGGATTTCCGTTTGAATTCCGTCAGAAATTTTAAAAAACTTCGGCTTCGAGTTTCGCGAACTTTCGGGTATTTTGGGGTTTCGAGTTTCGGGTTCTGGTAGTGCGCCGAGCTTCGCCCAGCCCTGACTAGGATCTTGTTAAAAATTTTTTTTAGTGTCGCCGTTGTCAGCGCTTTCTCGCCCAAAATCCATGTAGGTACACCTTTTGGAGACCAATTGATCGAAAATTAAATTCAAATTTTGGAAATAAAATTGATGAAAATTATACGGTATGCACTAGGAATGTAATCGGTTTCGGGAATTCCGGTTCCGGACTTTGTATTCACGGGACTACCGGACTTTTAACGAGATTCCCGGTCGGAATCCTATTCCGGCTTTTTTTTAAGCCCCAGTTTTAAAATTCATTTTTGCAACAATGAGTTAGTAACTCCACGGTTCCTGAATAATTTCTTTTATCAATTTTTTAAAAAAATTTTTATAGCGACGAGAATTCAGTCAAATTATTATTTGTAATTCCATTTCCTAAAATAAAATATTATTAACCGAATAATTTTTTTTATTAATACAATTTATGTAAGAAGTTAAAAGATAGGCCAAATGTACAATCATACAATCACCACTTTTTTTTTAGCATAGGAAAAGTAAATTTAATTCACCATGCGGCCGATCAGAGAATGGGCAAATGAACAGTCATCTAAAAATGTCCGGGGACAATTTGTGTGGGGTTTATCGATGAATGCTTGCCCGTGGGTGGGTTATTCACCCTTTTACATACCTGGGAATTCTGTTTTCGATACAGTGGTGAGTGATGTGCATACCCGGTTTCCCCTCTCACCAAATCAATTTGGTAGAGGGTTGTCCTTGGATACTTAAGCAGTTTATGTTAATTTATTTATAAATTTTTCTCTTTACAGAATTTCCTAAAGCCGACTTTCTTATCCGACTTCCAACCAAATGCCTCTGATGAACGCTCAATTGCTGCTGCTCTGCTTCTTCAACCTTGTGCATCCAAGTTCGGGCGCAGGAGGCCTCTTAGGTAACTCCTGGTTGCTGGTTCAATAGTTGGTTTCACATCAGAAATGTTGAAAAAAGAGGAATAGTACCTAATTTGTAAGTGGAAGATCTTTTTGTTTGAGTGGGGGTCGTTTCGGCGCTACCCTTTCTGCCCCTCGGCCCCAGACGTTTCGGCCCCACCTGTAATTTTTTTTTTGCATATTCAACCGAACAATTTTTATTCAGACACTTCAGATTTTTAAGGGTTCATTGGTAGTTAGTAATTACTAGAAACTAGTGCTGCACGAGAGTCTCGATATCGAGTATCATCGACTCGAGAAAAGTCTCGAGTTTTTTGGGTCTCGGGCTCGGGCTCGAGTCTCGCGTATTTAGTCTCGATTTTCGAGACTTTTTACACTGGTAAAGATGCCATTTTTGGTGAAAACTCATTACAGAGTTCTGAGCTTAAATATTTAAAAATGCATAATTAATATCTAAAATTGACGTTATCTTAGCAACTTATGACATTTTTGAAGTAATTAAAAATTTTACGAAAAAAAGTCTCGATATCGAGTATCGACTCGAGAAAAGTCTCGGGTTTTTTGGGTCTCGGGCTCGAGTCTCGAGGTAAAGTATCGGGCTCGGGCTCGAGTCTCGAGTATCGAGAATTTTGGGTCTCGTGCAGCACTACTAGAAACCCAAGAAGAAAAATCAAGCCAAGGCTCAAATTCTAACACTTTGAAATTCTAAAATCAATTTTGGCCTCGAATCATTTAAAAAGGGCAGGGTTTTCTTATTAGGCCTAAGCCTAATAATCATTTATTTCTAACTTTTGAACTCTCCTTTTAATTCTTCAATAATTCTTCTTGTATTTTTTTTCCTTTAGCAACCTAAGCTTAAGCTTAAGCCTAAGTTAAAGATGTAAGAGTACGTAATATGTGAAAACTATGATGATTTTTTTTTTTACATTGCATCAGGATTGCGTAGAAACCTCTCGATTTCGATAATTTCGAGCTTTTTCTTTCGATGAAACCCTAATATGCATTTCCTTGGGGCCGAAACGCCCCGAGCCGAAACGTCCTTGGGGCCGAAAGGCCGAAACGGGGCCAAAACTAGAGTGCGGCAAAATCGCATTTGCGGGATCCCGCTGCGGGATTTTTTTTCCGCAAGTCGTGCGGGAGCGGATTTGCGGGATAAATCCCGCAAAATCCCGCAAATCCCGCATTTTAAATTTGCGGGATCCCGCGCGGGATTGCGGGATTTTTTCAAAAAAATCAAAACACCTTTCACTTAACCGAATCGTTCAATTTTAGTATCTTTTGAATGCTCTTATTTGTCTGRAACTACTTGTAACTAGGGCCGGGACCGGGGTTTTAACCCGGGACCGGAACCGTGAAAGCCGGRATCGGAATTTTGACTTTTTAAAAACCGAGATTGGGATTAACAGGGATTGACAATGGGGGAATTTTTTTTGTTCAAACATTTTTTTCGAAAATTWCTTTATGAATAATGCAATAAAAAGTGGAAAACACACCCCTAAACAACTTTTTTTTTGGCTTGCCCTCCCCCCCTCCCCTGAAAAAATTTTCTGGCTAGCCTTGGGGTCGGCGGTGCCGATAGGCGCCGCCGAGAAAATTTTGAAGATTTTAACGATATTTGTTAAGGGAATTGCACCCTAAAATTAAAAAATACGGTAATTTTTTGAACCTTTTTAAGAATCGGAGGGGAGGGCAGGCGGTGCCGACAGGCGCCGCCGGTAAAAATTTTTGAGTTTTTTGATGGAATTTGTTATAATGGCCCAATTATTTTTTGCAAAACGAGAGGGTTCCCCCTATGGTTTTTTTACTCAAAAAATATTGGGAGGGCCATGACCCCCCACGGCCCCCCCCCCCTGGCTACGGGCCTGGTCTTTTCTATGGTTTTGGGATTCGTCCAACCAAAAAAAAGAAAAATCCAAAAAGTAAAAAGATGCCAAAAAATATTTTAAAGATTGAAAAAATTAAGAAGAAATTGTTTACTTTTGTACAAATACTCACTAAAAGGTCTTAAAATAAAGTTGCACTGTAGGGGTTTGAATCCCCAACCTCAAAACTTACGGACAGCACCAGTACCACTTAACCACCCTATGTCTTGATTCTTAGCCAAAAATCCCACCCACCTTGGTACTTTAATTTGAATGATTTGGCAAAATGTCAACTAATTTTGAATAAATGACATTATTCACTAACAAAATGATCAATCCCGCAAATCCCGCACCTAAATTGCGGGATCCCGCTGCGGGATTTTTTTTTGAAATCTTTGCGGGAGCGGATTTGCGGGATTAATCCCGCAAAATCCCGCAATCCCGCAAAACGCAAAAAATGCGGGATTGCGGAGCGGGATCCCGCAAAATCCCGCGCGGGATCCGCTCCCGCGCCNAATCCCGCAAAATCCCGCAATCCCGCAAAACGCAAAAAATGCGGGATTGCGGAGCGGGATCCCGCAAAATCCCGCGCGGGATCCGCTCCCGCGCCGCACTCTAGCCGAAACGTCCTGTTCCCTTTTGTTTGGTTCTAAATCATTATGCCAAAAGAGCAATAAAAATATCAAATTTTCTATCAAAAAAAATTCAATTAATAAACAAATGTCTTTTTATTTCTTATTTACAGAATGCTCCTATTGCTACAGTGACATCCGTTTTCGCGATGGTGATCCACCACAAAATCTTGTGGGCGCTTTGGTAAAGTTATACGGTGAGGCAACATTTCTTTAACTATTACCAGGATTTTTAATTAAATGCCTAACAATAATATTTGGCCTGAAATGAAATGTTTTTATCGGTCCTTGCTCCCCGCCCCCCCCCCCCGCACCTCTGCGGGGGCTCCGAGCAAAAACCTTGCTGCTCTTGACGGTCGGAAGCTAGTCTCGATAAATTTTTATTCTACTCAGTGAATGGGAATGACATTTTTGTTGATGCAAAAAGTTTTGCACACTTTTATAAATTTTTATCATTTTTAGGAGTGCTCGTTCGTTGGATGATGGAGATGTGAGCGTTGAACGCGCTGAGGATGATGGATTTGAGAAGCACCAACAACCAACCACAGTCCCCCGATACCCAAAAAGACAAATTCATTCATTTGCACAGTGCTCACAACAAAATGATAAATTTTATATAAAGTTTTCTCTTGGGTTTAAAATTCTAGGCCGACAAATCTGAACTCTCAAATCATATCCAGTGCAAATTTCTGGGAAAATTTATACCCCCAAAGTGTTTGATTTTGTTATTGTTTGTTGTATATATTTAGTCTTCGTAGAATCCAATTATAAGCCCTTTCGTCCGATTTCATACCTCATTAGCAAAACCCAATGTATCCAAAATAATTTTAAAAGCTGGGTTTTGAATCGAAAAGAATATGATTTTCTACTTATGTCAAATTGTGCCAAACTAAAGCCGTTTCGTCCTCGGGGGATGACCAGAATGCGCGGTAGTTATTCAAAGTCGGGCTGTTCCACACATTTCAACGTCGGTACTAGAGTAGGACAGTACCGGTTAAACGGTTACGAAACCGGTTACGAAAACCGGGTATTTTGGGAAATTAACCGGTTACGAAAACCGGGTCTTCAAAATCCCGGTTAACCAAAAACCGGGTACCCAAACCGGCGGTTTAAGCTAGAGTGCGGCAAAATCGGATTTGCGGATCCCGCTGCGGGATTACAAATCAAAATCTCGTGCGGGATCGGATTTGCGGGATTAATCCCGCAAATCCCGCAATCCCGCAAATCCCGCATTTTAAATTTGCGGGATCCCGCGCGGGATTGCGGGATTTTTAAATTTTACCAAAAAAAATCAAAACACCTTTCAAACTGGACCGAATTGTTCAATTTGTATCATTTAGCTCTTATTTATCCAAGACTACTTGTAACTAGGACCGGGACCGGGATTTTTGAGGAAAACCGGGATTGGGATTAACCGAGATTGACAATGGGGGGATTTTTTTTTTTGTAATGGCCAAGGGTGAACCAAATTTTTTTTATTATTCAAAAATGTCTTCCTCATTGTCTTCAACTTCGATTGCCTCAGCATCAAATTTTTTGAGAATTCTGGCTTCAATTCTGCTGCTGGGGCTGAGGAAGAGGTCGGCGGTGCCGATAGGCGCCGCCGGGGAAAATTTTTGGAATTTTTACTCAATTTGTTAAGAGATTTGCAACAAATACGGCTATTTTTGAATTTTTGACTTAATTTATTTACCAATTTATAGGTAAAATAAAGGTCCCCTATGGTTTTGTAAGTTCGTCCAACCAAAAAATGATAATTCCAAAAAGTTGTAAAAAGCGGCCTTAAAACTTTTTAAAAATCATAAAAATTTAAGAAATTGTTTCCTCCACACAAATCCTCATGAAAAGATATAAAATGCAATATGGACAGTCGGGGGTTGAACATCCACCCCCCAACACTTTCGAACTACACCACTCACCACTACACCAGACGATATTAGCATTTTTTTATTAAAAATTCAATTCTTATGATACTCCACTTGTGTAATTTGTGAGCATCGAGTCTTTTTAAATTTAAAGATTTGGCAAAACGTCAATGCTAATTTTGAATAAACTAGCATTATTCACTAACAGGGCTGCTACTTTTAGGCACAAAAAATTGCAAAATAGGCGCCTAAATAGGCACAAAAAAGTTCTAAAATAGGCATGAAATAGGCACAACAATACTCAAAAATAGGCACAAAAATAGGCAAATAAAATTTTTTACCAAAGGATTTAACAAACAAAAAAAGAAAAAAATAAGCGCTCATTTCTGCTTATGCAGTTATAAATCATAAATGTTTCGATATTTTCCGGCGTAAAGCGCATCCGATTGTCTTATTATTAGGGCCACGATTTATATGGAAATCCATATTTTTTTTTTCGCACTCGGAACAGCGTATAAATGCCATAAATAGTGTTTTTAACTTTGGTTGGAGCTTCTAGAGCCCATTTTATAATCCATATTTTTTCAAAATTTTCAAAAAATACACCCCTAATGACCGTTTTTCAAAATTAAAAAAATGCACCCCTAAAAATTGACTTTTTTGCGACAAAAAATTCTGCCACCAAAAAAAATTAAAATTTTTAAAATTCGGCTTATTTTCAAAAATTTTCTCTAAAATGCCGTAATTTGCATATAAAAATTTTAATTTCGCTTATTACATCAATTAGGAAATGTTGCCCATTTTTTGCTATACATATTTGAAAATTTTTTTATCCATATTTCGTCCATATTATGTGTTTTTGCCCATATTTGGTCCATATTTTACAATTTTTCATCCATATTTTATGGCCATATTTCGAGTTTTTTTTGTCCATATAAATCGTGGCCCTACTTATTATGTCCAAAAAAACATTGAAAATGTGAATTTTAATAGCGCGGTTTTTCACTGACTTTCAACGAGTGTGAGATTGCGTAATTGCAATTTTTCAATCGCTTCAGGTATGCCTTTATTTTTGGCATTTTTTTCAAACTATCTCAAAATCTTGAAAAAAGTCGCCAAAAATGCCGAAATAGGCACGAAATAGGCACAAAAAATGTCGAAATAGGCACAAATAGGCATTAGGCACAAAAACCCCAAAATAGGCATAAATAGGCATTATAAAGTCCACTCTAGAAGCTCCAAATAAAGCTAAAAACATGTTTTTCGTGCTTAACTCACTGTGCCAAGTTCGCAGAAAAATAGGCATTTGCCTAAAAGTAGCAGCCCTGTTCACTAACAATTTTCAATCCCGCAAATCCCGCACCTAAATTGCGGATCCCGCTGCGGGATTACAAATCAAAATCGCGTGCGGGATCGCATTTGCGGGATTAATCCCGCAAATCCCGCAATCCCGCAAATCCCGCAAATCGCAAAAAATGCGGGATTGCGGCGCGGGATCCCGCAAAATCCCGCGCGGGATCAATCCCGCGCCGCACTCTAGTTTAAGCACCCCTAGTTATTGGACTTTTTTGGTTAATTTTAAATGAATTTGAATTTTTATTCAATGCAAGTGTGGCTCAGTTGTGAGAATAATTGGCGCCGGGTCTATAGCTTTCTTGTCCAAGAGCAAGCAGTTAGGCGAGAAATTATTTATTTAGCAAAGCAATTAAATTATAGGGACGGCGATCGAAATTCCACACGTAAAAGATATGAGAAATAACAAAAGGAAATTGGCGGTCAGAAACGACGCCAACAAAACGCCACACATTTAAATTAAAAAGTCAAATTGTCCCAAAATCCAAACTCCAACATCACACAGTGGTTAAGCGCTAACTTATTCATCGGAGTTTCTACTCCCTGATTGGAAGTCCTTTTTATTCCGTTAATTTAATAATAATAAGTACTCCTTTTTACAAAAAAAAACATCACTCAGAAACCTTATAAATGGTGATTTTTTTTGTTGAAATTTTAGGCACATTTTCCTAAGTGAATTCACTAAACCTTTATTTTTTTCCCGGAGGTAGACCTCTCACATTCTTAAAAAGCTTCAAAAAATTACCGTATTTTAAACTTTTGGTTGCAAATCTCTTAACAAATTTAGTCAATAATTCAAAAATTTTCTCGGCGGCGCCTATCGGCACCGCCGACCCCCAAACTTGTATTCCTGATCAACTTTCTTAACAAAAAAAAGCAAAAAAAAAAACTCAAAAATGCATTCATAAATTAAAAATTTATTGGTTCCGAATTCTTAATCTCGACTCTCACCCAAAATTAAAGTCTCGATTCTACTGCTCGAATATTTTATTTAAAGTTTACAAAAATTACTTAGTAAATTAAATAAAATATCTTTATTATTTTGAAGGAAAAATATTTCAACGTTTTTCAGAACTGAACAGATCCAAAAAAAGTTGGAACAGTAAAACACTGGTCATAAACCGAAAAAACCGGTCGGTTAACCGGTCAAAAGTTTTAAACCGGTTACGAAAACCGGGTCTTTGAAAACCCGGTTAACCGAAAACCGGGGGTACCGGTTTTTAACCGGTACTGTCCTACCCTAGTCGGTACAATTCAATTCAATGTCATTTTTGAACGGACTTTCTCAAATGCAAAGTCTAAGTGACCGGACCAATTCTAAAACAGCAAAGTCCAAAAACATCATCTTTTGGCGTTGAGTTCACCCGAAACTGTTGAGTTTGTTAAATTAATTTGTCGGGAATGCGGCCCCAACTCATTAAGAGCCGTCGAAAGTTAAAATAAAGGTCGCCTGAGCCAATCTTAATTAGAATTGCTTTTAGCAAAGGCAATTTGCTGCAACTTTTACGAAATTGCGGGAGGCGCAATTGATTAAGTTTGTTTTTTGATTAAGGTGAGGCAGCCCAACAAGATTACTTACAGATTATCAGAGATTTGATCATAAAAAAACATTTTCTTATACTCAAAGAATTACACTTTTAAATGGGCCGAGAAAATTCTTTAAAGAATCACCGCACCAAAATTCAAAAAACAATTTCAGATTCTAAGGCCAAATTTTCCATGCATACAATTCATACGTTCAAAAGTTGTTGTTCCATTTGCAATTCAACAAAAATCGACGAACTTTTAATGTTGTATTGTGAAAGTTTCCCAAACTTTTTGCATTGGATTCGGCACTTTCTCGCCCCGCCCAGCACTTTTGCCCGAGGCAATTTAACCGTTTTAATGCAGGGTTCGTAACTAAAA
>MEIZ01000035.1:584799-604778 GCA_001723225.1 Globodera ellingtonae | reverse complement strand
CAAGCAAAATAATAAGTTTATTGTCCAAAATATAAAATATTGAAGAGGGAGGGAAGAGAAGGTCAACGGGTAAAATTGGGAACGCAAGAGAGAGTGACTGGGGGGAGAAAAAGGATGCCGTCAACATGGGGGCGGGTCAATGGTGACAAATGATAAAAGAGATCGCGTCGATACTCCGTCATTTGACTCCGTCTCCAACACACTCCACTCTCTGTCACTCACTCTCTCTGATCACTCAGCTCTGATACTCACTCTCTCTGTCACTCACTCTCTCTGATCACTCACTCTCTGATTACTCACTCTTTCTGATCACTCACTCTCTCTGATCACTCATCTCTGATTACTCACTCTCTCTGATCACTCACTCTCTCTTATCACTCACTCTCTGATCACTCACTCTCTGATCACTCACTCTCTGATCGCTCCTCTCTCTTATCACTCACTCTGTTAACTCGCTCTCTGTTCTTTCGCTCTCTGATCACTCACTCTCTCTGATCACTCACTCTCTCTTATCACTCACTCTCTGATCACTCACTCTCTGTCATCACTCACTCTCTGTTCACTCACTCTCTGTTCACTCACTCTCTGTCTTAGGGGTGTAAAATCCGAAATTTTACTCAATTTCCGAAATCCGAAACCCGAAATCCGAAACGGCCAAAAAACCCGAAATTTCCGAAATTCCGAAATTTCGGATCCGAAATTTTGCCCAGCCCTGCTGTGCAGTGGTAAATTCATACCCGCACATTCTTTCGGTCTCTAATCATGACTACGAAAGAAGAGATTAAATTGATTTTGGAGGCGCAGAATCGCCAGTTTATGGACGTGTTATCAAAAGTCCTTTCCCAAAACACGGCTCCCAGTGCCGTCAGCCATCCGGATTTGTTTCAAAAATAAACATCCAAATTCCGGAATTTCATTACGACCCGGAAGAAGATACCACATTTGCCCACTGGTGGGATCGGTTCGGTCCTTTTGTGGAAAAGGATGGTAAGGAACTGACGGAGGACATGAAAGTCCGTCTTATTCTCGGTAAGTTAGGTTCCGCGGATTACATCCGTTATGAACAACAAGTCCTGCCACAAAAGCCGACCGAGTTGAGCTTACTGGAAACAATTGCCAAACTCAAAACACTTTTCAAGTTCAAGAAACACAAAAAGAGATAGTGCAAGAAAATAATGCAGACTTCTTAGGAGACACTAAGTCAATCTTTATTCGTCGTTTTGAGTGTTTTCAGCTTTTGTGCGCTCCAGCCCAAAACGTGATGGAATTTGGTGCGCTGGTGAACGCGCGGTGTGAACGAGCGAACATGGCTCTTACGAAAGAGGAGATTAAATGCTTGATTTTTATATCAGGTCTCAGTGACTTGCACAAGGACCTCCGCCAGGTCTGTCTGCAGCAAATGGAAAAGGCGCGAAAGTCAACGCCGCCAAAGTCCATAACATTGGAGCTGCTCTTGGAAGAATGCCGGGCAGTTCAATCACTGCAGAATTCGGCAGCAGTTTTGGCGAGTCCAGGACAGGTTCATGTTGTCCAAAACAGGCCGCAAAGGTTGGGAGATGGGAAAAGCAAAAAGAAAGCAATCCCTTTCCAACGAAATAATGGGGGCCAGGGAAATCAGCATTTTGAGCAGTCCAAACCACCAAAAAGATTTTCAGAGTTTAAACCCCCAGAGACGGACAGGAAACCAGCGTGCAGTCGCTGTGGGCGATCGCACTTCGTACAGGCTTGCACCTATCCGCCGGATGTGCATTGCTATGGATGTGGGCAGAGAGGGCATATTAAGGCTGTCTGTCGCCAGCGAGGACAGAGCAAGCCGAGCTATCGCTCCACGGCCCAAGCCCATGCGATTTTCTCCACATTCAGCGCACAGGCTGCCTTTCGGGACTGGATTTGGGTGGAAATCCAAATCAATGGAAAATTGATTCGTTTGGCGGCGGATTCGTGCTCGCACCTCACCGTCATTCAGCGTCCAGTCTGGATTCAGTTGGGAAGTCCGAAACTGCAAATTCCAGGGAAGCGAGTGGGATCATTTTCGGGACATAAACTGCAACTTTTGGGCGGGTTTCGGTGTAATGTCCAATTTAAAGGAGTGCCCCAAACGCTCGAATGTTTCGAGGCGGATACGGATGCACCGAGCATAATGGGCCTCAGCTGGATTGAGCCGTTCGAAAAGGCCACCCAGTGCCCAATTGCAACCACCCTTGTCTTCGGTGACGGTGCACCTCAGTCCAGGTCATGGCCGTGCCGCCAACGGACGATCCGCAAAAGCTGGACCGGCAAATCGAAACAAATTCCTCCGCAGAATTGTTTCTCGGAAAGGGCGGCCGTCACGCCAGTCAACCGGAAGTACCAGCTAAACATGCGACGACAATACGATCGACGACATGGCGTCACGGAACGACGCTTTCAGATCGGCGACTCCGTCCTCGCGCTGAACTACCGAAACAACGGCAGAGCCAACTGGCTCGAAGGTAAAATTGTCGGAGGTAAAGGTATTGTTTGGAAGGTAAACCTCCCCCTCTTGGGCATAACGGTTAACCGGCACGCTAATCAGCTCCGGGCCTTTACCCCTTACGTAGCGGACGCAGGCGACCCCGTACCGGTGCCCGAACCACAACCGCCAGAGCGCCACCAAACGCCACCGCCGCTCCGGCCACCGAGTGCGACACCACGGCCAACGACACCCCGCCGATCAGAACGACTGAGGCGGCCCCCGCAGCGGTTCTCGCCCGGCCAAGTGTCCAGGCGGCACCAGTAGCACTGGTCGAGGGACGACAACATTTTCGGAAAGGGGAGATGTTGGAGACGGAGTCAAATGACGGAGTATCGACGCGATCTCTTTTATTATTTGTCACCATTGACCCCGCCCCCATGTTGACGGCATCCTTTTTCTCCCCCCAGTCACTCTCTCTTGCGTTCCCAATTTTACCCGTTGACCTTCTCTTCCCTCCCTCTTCAATATTTTATATTTTGGACAATAAACTTATTATTTTGCTTGTGTCAAATACACAACAGACACAACAGAGTGAATAGAGAGTGAGTGATAAGAGAGTGAGTGATCAGAGAGAGTGAGTAATCAGAGATGAGTGATCAGAGAGAGTGAGTGATAAGAGAGAATGAGTGATCAGAGAGAGTGAGTAATCAGAGATGAGTGATCAAAGAGAGTGTGTGATCAGAGAGTGAGTGAACAGAGAGTGAGTGAACAAAGAGTGAGTAAACAGAGAGTGAGTGAACAGAGAATGAGTGATCAGAGAGAGTGTGTGATCAGAGAGTGAGTGAACAGAGAGTGATTTGATAAGAGAGAGTGAGTGATCAGAAAGAGTGAGTAATCAGAGAGTGAGTGACAGAGAGTGAGTGATCAGAGAGAGTGAGTAATCAGAGATGAGTGATCAGAGAGAGTGAGTGATCAGAGAGAGTGTGTGATCAGAGAGTGAGTGAACAGAGAGTGAGTGATCAGAGAGTGAGTGATCAGAGAGTGAGTGATAAGAGAGAGTGAGTGATCAGAAAGAGTGAGTAATCAGAGAGTGAGTGATCAGAGAGAGTGAGTGATCAGAGAGAGTGTGTGATCAGAGAGAGTGGGTGACCAGAGTGAGTGATCAGAGAGAACGATTTGTTCCAGGTTGATTTGCTCCATCCCGAATTGTTCCTTTTACCCCGATTCGTTACCATTAATAAAAATGACAACACAACCTCAAAAATTGTATAATAAAACACTACCAAGTCCTGTTTTTGCGTGGGTCGAACCCCTGACCCGGCATATTTGAACAATTTGTCAAACAAATCACCCCACACACCAGGAGAGGTGTAAATAGAGGAGAGGATCTGCGTATTGTGGATTGAACAGAGAGTGAGTGATAAGAGAGAGTGAGTGATCAGAGAGAGAGTGAGACGAGGGCCACGAACTCGTTGTAAGGGACGGCCTGGATCTCAGCACCCACAATCTTGCGAGTCTCCTGCAAGAATGATTTTTTGGACCTTTTGGCTTCCCCCCTCAGAGAGAGGGAGTGATCAGAGAGAGTGAGTGATCAGGGAGTGAGTAATCAGAGAGTGAGTGATCAGAGAGTTAGTGATCAGAGAGTGTGTTATCAGAGAGTGAGTGATCAGAGAGTGAGTGACGAGAGAGTGACTGATCAGAGAGTGTGTGATCAGAGAGTGAGTGATCAGAGAGAGTGAGTGATCAGAGAGAGTGAGCGATCAGAGAGAGTGAATGAGTGAGTGATCAGAGAGCGAGTGATCAGAGAGTTAGTGATCAGAGAGTGTGTGATCAGAAAGTGAGTGATAAGAGAGAGGAGCGATCAGAGAGTGAGTGATCAGAGAGTGAGTGATCAGAGAGTGGAGTGAACAGAGAGTGAGTGATCAGAGTGTGACTGATAAGAGAGAGTGAGTGATCAGAGAGTGAGTGACAGAGAGTGAGTGACCAGAGAGTGAGTGACCAGAGAGTGAGTGATAAGAGAGTGACTGATCAGAGAGAGTGAGTGACCTGAGAGTGTGTGATCAGAGAGAGTGAGTAACCGAAGTGAGTGATCAATAAACCGGAACGCACCTTCAACCTAAACGCTCGTTGGCTGACCTGATCAGTTTGATCCATAAATCGTTGAGCCGTCCACAAATGCGGTGTTCCCAATAAAATAATATATGGATTTTCAAATACATTAAATTGATTTAGGTTTAAATGAAAATAACCAAAGAATTTAAAATGTTTTTCTCTACCACTCTAATGGACAAAACCGAGTTATCCGGGACCATTAACCGGGTGTTTTCGGACATTTTTTGGGTAAAATTATCCGGGTTTGGACCAAGCCCAGTTAAATTACCCGGTATCCGGATGGATAACCGGGTGTTTTTGAGCTATCCGGTCCCCGGGGGCCCGGATAATATCTGGATTTGTTTAACCCTACTCAAAATGTATTGAACGAACGAACAACGAATGAAGGCAAAATTGAACGGAATAATAAATATTCCTTCGGGGCAAAGCTTCTTTCTTTCTCTGCCCGTTTTCTCTGCGGCCACTCTCTCTCTCTCTTTCTCTGTACTCACCCTATTTAATGCCCCAGTCTCTAACCTCCCGTCCCCATTATATTTTTCGTAATCTTTTTCTCTAATTTATGCACGCCCGTTTGTACACGTAAAATTGATTTATTTTTTGGTTAACGCCCAAGGGGTAAAATCATTAGCGTCTAAAGAGACAGAGAATGAAAAAACATTAAAAAATAAGGAAAATAAAATATCTAAGTAACGATAATTAATTAATTAACAAATATTTCACAACAAACGCATTGATAAAATGTTGAGAGAAATGTTTAAAAAAAGAGCCAATTGTTTTGGCTAAAAGTAAAGAATCAAAACTTTGTGAAAATTCCAAAATTCGCACGACGGCACTAATCGGCAACCAATATTCTACATAAACTGCCGTGTTTTCACAAAAAAAACAGCCCAAAATATGGACTAAAAAAGGTAAAAAAAATGCTAAAATATGGACTAAAATGAGTGCCAAAAAATGCTCGCAAAAAATGGTTTTTGACCCCAATCTGATATTGATTCCAATGTACTGATTTTGAAAAATTTTTGTCGCCAACCCTGGATAAAAGACAAAAAAAGAAAATATATAAGAACAAATTAATTAATTAACAATTAATTCACTCAAACGCATTGTTAAAAGTCGAAAAATAGGCCAATTGTTTTGACTAAAAGTCGAATCAAAACTTTGTGAAAATTTCAAAATTCGCACGACGGCACTAATCGGCAACCAATGTTCAACATTAACTGTCGTTGGAGGCCCCGGGGGAGGGGGCTACAATTGGGAGGGGCGGGGCCTACTAATAGAAGAGATACGGTAATGAAAGAGGAAAGAAACTTTCTTTTCAATAAAATAAACCAAAAATGACCATGCGGCACATTCAAATTTAAGATTAAGTAAGAATTCAATGTTCTGCTAGCTTTCAAATTATCTGCCAATTTTAGGAAAGCTCCGGCACAGAAGAAAGAGGCAAAAGCTGAAATTCTAAGAAGGTGAAGGCAAGCGGAGAATTTTGAATTTTTCGCAATACAAAAAGTTCAGCCATACAAATTGCTAACAGAATTTTTGTTTTCATCGCTTCCGATCATCAATGGAAACCTGAAGTTTTAAGCATTCGGGCCAAACATTATGAAATTGCCCAAAAATGGCGGAGCAGATGGTCTTCGGCACGCCAATCGAAGATATTGCCACGAAAGCTTATAACATTGAAATAAAAAGGCAAATTAAGTGCCGAAAGACGTCGATAAGCACAAATCTAACGAAACGGCACCGAATCAAACTGTCCTCCACCAAACCGGCATGAAATGATGAGGCACAGCGGACAAACGCAAAAAAACGATTTGACGATAAATTAGAAAACTTTCACTTCCATTGATTAATGAAACATTGAAGGCTAAGCGCTGCAAATATTTTCTTTACAACTTTTTCAACTTAGGTGCATTCGCGCTTTTTATTTAAAAATAATTTATGTATTTGAAAATTTTTTGTAGTATGAATCATTTAACGTCAAAAAGATACGCCAGATAACATCACTTTTTTGGGGGGAGGGAGAGCTGATCAGGGGATTGACAAAATGCACAGTCATCCGTTTGGANCCGCTCAAAAATCCCATCCTTAGGGGTGCATTTTTATCCCGAAAATCCCGACCCTGTCGGGATCGGGATTACGACCTTTTAAAAACCGGGGTCGGATCGGGATTACGACTTTTCAAAAACCGGGACCGGGATCGGGATTCTAAAAACCGGGATAATCCCGCCCGATCCCGACCGGGATCCCGATCCCGGCCTACTCTACTTCTACTGAGGGGTAAGTGGGTCTGCGGTGCCGATAGGAAAAAATTTGAAGAATTTGTTGGCGAAATGTAAAGTAATTTAACAATTTTTGTTAAATTACCTTCAAAAATTTGGCAAATTTTCAAAAATCTCAAATCTTAAAATATGCCAGCGGCGGGCGTTTACTGCGTTGTAAGGTGGCACTGGCCTTTGGTGCGCTTTGTGTAGCTTTTATTTTCTATGAGTTTTTTAAAGCCTTAGAAAAAAAAAATTTAAGCAGGGGCAAAAAATTGGTTTTTAACCTAAGAAAATTGTTTTGAGTTCAGTTCTAAAAACTAAATTTAACCTAAATAAAAAGTCTGAAAATTTAATTGATACAATCAAACTCACTCACCAAACATCTGGCGACACGGTTCGCAACGCCAAAAATAGCAGTAAATGTTCACATTAATAAACAAATGTCCAAATTATTTAGCAAAAACAAAAAAAAATTACCGCTCATTAATTTTCCGTTTTGCAGGAACAAATCTGTCGATGCGCGCGTGACGCAGATGTTCAACTGCTCGTCGTTCTTGTCGCCGCCGCATTCAAAAACATTGATCAGCCGCTGTTGGGCGTCGGTTGAGCCTCCTCCTCCACATGGGCGAGCAGTTCGGTTAGACAGCACAAAACTAAAAAAGAAAAATTATTTTAATTCTTCAAATTTAAACGTTCTCGCAAATAAAACAGCAAAACTTTTAAAATGTGATGACCATTTTTGAGTGGAAAAAAGATGCAAAATTGGCTAGAGACCGGACAAACCAATTTTTAACGAACCGATCACTCCCAAAGAGTGAGTGATCAGAGAGAATGTGATCAGAGAGAGTGAATGATCAGAGAGTGAATGATCAGAGAGTGGGTGATAAGAAAGAGTGAGTGATCAGAGAGAGTGAGTGATCAAAGTGAGTGATCAAAGAGAGATACCACGTTGGATCGACTGTCGCCAGCCACAAAGGACGCCGCTGCGCAGGTGCCAATTGGTTCGCCGCAACGGCTGCTGTCAAAGGGCAGAACCATCATGTTGAAGCGCAACATCTTCAATAAATCGGAACGGCCATCGCGCACCTTCAACCTAAACGCCCGTTGGCTGACCTGATCAGAAATTATGAGTCAAAATTAATCCCTGGAGTTTGATCCGTAAATCGTTGAGCCGTCCACAAATGCGGTGTTCCCAAATTCTAACCGGCGGAATCCCGATCTTGTCCAAACTTAAATTTCAACTCAAAAAATTAATCCATACTGGCCCAGCTTTCGATAGCCGTTAAGGATGACATAAAGCCAATTAGGTAGTCAGATAAAATAATATATGGATTTAAATACATTAAATTAAATTGATTAGTTAAATAAAATAATCAAAGAATTTAAAATGTTTTCTCTGCCACTCAAAATTAGGGTTGGACACACCCGGGTTATTCGGGACCATTATCCGGATGTTTTTGAGCTATCCGTATTCGGGGGGCCCCCCGGATAATATCCGGATTTGTTTAACCCTACGCAAAAAGTATTGAGCGAACAATGAAAGAAGACAAAATTGAACGGAATAATCATTATTCCTTCGGGGCAAATGCTTCTTTCATTCTCTGCCCGTTTTCTCTGCGGCCACTCTCACTCTCTCTTTATCTGTGCTCACCCTATTCAATGTCCCAGTCTCTAACCTCCCGTTCCCATTATATTTCCGAGCAATCTTTTCTCTAATTTATTTGCACGCCCGTTTGTACGCGTAAAATTGATTTATTGTTTGGTTAACGCCCAAGGGGACAGTGAAAGAAAAAACATTGAAAAAATAAGGAAAATAAAATATCTAAGCAACGATAATTATTAATTAACAATTCATTTAACAAACGCATTGATAAAATTGTTAAGGGAAATGTTGAAAAAAATAGCCAATTGTTTTGGCTAAAAGTAAAGAATCAAAACTTTGTGAAAATTTCAAAATTCGCACGACGGCACTAATCGGCAACCAATGTTCAACATAAACTGCAGTGTTTTAACAAAAAAGACCCCAAAAATATGGACTAAAAAAGGCAAAAAATGCTAAAATATGGACTAAAATACTATAAGTGCTAAAAATGGAGTTTCGATGAAATTAGTTGGTACGTTGGCATTTCCTTTTTTGAACCCTTTGAAGAAAAGGCACATTTCACATTTTAAATTTTTGTGCATATAAATCCGGATAAGTTAAACAGAAAGAATGGATTAATTGTGGTTTGCTTATGATCTAGTTCAAGTAACGACCAAGAGCCATATAAACCAAAGTTTCCATCGAAACTCGAGACTCGCGGTTTTTTAGACTCAAACGACCTTCAAAAATGCTATCAAAATTATGTTGAATTGATTGGACTGTACATTAAATTAATTAAATCTGAAGCACTCTTTTTCATCGTTTTTAACTTTCATTCACAACTTTGGATGGCCCCGGGGAAGGGGCCACAATTGGAGGGGGGCGGGGCCTACTAATAGAAGAGATACGGTAATGAAAGAGAAAGGACATTTTCTTTTCAATAAATAAACCAAAAGACCATGCGGCACATTCAAATTTAAAATTTAAAAAATGTAAAAGTAAGAATCGTTTTTCTTGTGCCAATGCCCACTTTTTAATGTAATAATTTGAATGTTTTTTAGTGTAACTAATTTGTAAGTGCAGTTTAAATGGATGCCAATGTTCTGCTAGTTTTCAAAAAATTATCTGCCAATTTTAGGAAAGATCCGGCACAGAAGAAAGAGGCAAAAGCTGAAATTCGAAGAAGGTGAAGACGAGCGGAGAATTTTGGATTTTTTGGCACCATTTTAAATATTTTCTCTTTTTTTAATGGATTTAAAGAAGAAAATCAATCAAGGCGACCTTTTGAATAGAATAAATTTTACCAATTAATTAATTAATTGCATTTTATAAAACGGAAACAATGAATATTATTTTATGACTCAATTAATTAATGATCAAATAAAGACCAAATTGAAGGCTTCTTTAATTCAATAACTAAAGCCATCGAATTGATTAGAATTTTTGAAAATAAAAGACTAATTACGACATTCATTCACATACAAAAAAAATGTTCAGTTATCAAAATCGAAACGAAAGAGACTTTTTGAAAGTGGAACAAAAAATATATCATTTTAAAAAAAGCTTTTTCTGGGGGCGGGGGAGGCACTGTGCGGTTAGTTGCCTCCGGCATCAAACACCTAAAAAATTAGAAGAGGAGGGCATTAACCAAAAATTGTCCATTCTGCAGTCATTTATAAAAAACAACTATAATCCATAACAATCATTTCAGAGATCATCAATGAATTTCACCAATTACATATTTTATTATAATAAAAGTCCTTTTTTATTTTTAACTCGGGATTGATCGATAAGATTTAAGTTTTGTGGAAATTTACATATTTGATGATGTTAAATGTGACAATGCAAAAATGGCACTAAAATTAGCCAAATTAGCTTTTACTAGGGGCGGGGGAGGAGGCACTGTGCGGTTAGTTGTCTCCGGCATCAAATCACCTAAAAAATTAGAAAAGGGGGGGGCATCAACCAAAAATCGTCAATTCTGCAGTCATTTATAAAAAATAACGATAATCCATAACAGTCATTTCAAATCAATGAATTTCACCCATTACATATTTTAAAGTCCTTTTTTATTTTTAAGTTCAAATCAAATAAATTTATTATACTAACAAAAATAGTATTATGGAGGGTGAGCCAAGCCAATCGTCTTCTCCGGCCTTGCTAAAATGCATTAAGAAGATTAACAGCGAAGTTCTTGTATTGGCTATCAGCACGTAAGATTTTTGGGGTCATGGGGGGGGGGAGTGAAAGACGAAAACATAATTTCAAAAATTAATTAACAAGTCAGTTAAAAATTTCGGTAAATCCATTCTAAATTTATGACAAAATAGCGATTGAAATTTTTTTAATACATTTTTCATTTTTTGTATCTCAGACCTGCAGTCCGTGCTGGTTCTATTAGAAATTGTTGACGGTGGTGTTTTGGAGCACATAATTGCTGTGGTTGAAGCAAATGCCGTGCCTTATCTGATCAAGTTGCTTTGCACTCAGCAGAGCCGGGACGTACTCTGCACGTCCATTATTAAAGCTCTTTCCGTCATCTTTGCTGCTGGTATTTGCAATCTTAAGAATTGTTTCAATGAACTTTAAAAAGGAAGAATTTTAAATATCTATATTGAGAAAAACATTTTAAATGGTAATTTATAATTTTAATTGTTTCAGAGGTGCCAACGGGTCGTGAGGAAATAATTGGGCACGGAGCAATTTAACAGTTGAAGGCAATTGTTGGTTCGGCATCAATTGACAATCAGCGAGCGATTTCCAAAGTTGGAAGATTACGTAAAATGTTTTATAATGATTTTTTAGTTTATTTCGATCATTTGCGAGTACAAGCAAATGTTAGATGCGACAAATGTTGGACTAATCGGAAAAATTGTTGGCATTCTCTTCAAAGGAAATGACACCAGCATACTGACAAATTCCCTGAATGCATTGGACAAACTAGGCATGAGAGAGGACACCAACATTTGTTCGATCATCATCGCCTTTTGAAAGCAATCTTAATTAATGATTTCAATTTTCTGCTATGAATGGTGACTTTTTAACATCTTCCAGATTTTGAAATCGTTGGAAAATTTGGCAGAACGTCACAATTTGTCCCCGATGGACCATCCCGCAACATTGGCTCTTTCTGAGGCGGCGAAAGAACAAGCAGCGGCAAACGCCCGAAAATAAACTCACAAAATTTGATCTTTTTAAAGCTTGTTGGCTAATTCATAACTAATTGTTGTATTTCGCTTTTTTATCACTTCCTTTTCCGATTTTTTTACAAGTCTATTTGTTTTTTCTTCGTTTATCAACAACGCACATCCGGGACAGCTATTCGGGTTAGTTGGATCTGGGGTAGCCGGATATTAGCCAGTCTTGAACAACAATTTTGTGATCAATTCCACAAATACATGGGCCCCTGCTGGCCATTGACTGAAAAGCCGAGCAAATTGTTCTCTTCCCAATCGTCCACTGCTTCCCGCTCCCATTCCGTCCATTTCAACGCATCCCGCGCAGCGATTGGACCCCGCGTCAACAGCCACAAAGTGTCCCGAACGTGCCGAAAGCTCAGATGCTCATGTGACAGCCCGTTCTCCAACTCAAATGGTTCAACAACAGCAAGACAATTGAAATGCAGAACAAAAATGTAAATGGCAGCTGCAGCAGAAGAACAGGCATTGCTGAATGTCTAAAAGTCGGGTAGTGCGGTGACCGAGATTTTTGGGGAAAACCGGCAACAATAAAGTCCTCAAAAAAAAAATCCAGAACTAATGGGCTGAACCAATTTAAGGCCCAAATAATCGGACTAATGAATGAAATAGAGTCCGGACCCAAAACCCAAAACCAAAAATTTTTTGGGTTTTTTGTACAAAAAACTGGAACAAAAATTTTTTGGGTTTTGGGTCAACTTGGAGTAAAACCCCAAAAAAACCCAGACCTTTTGGGTTTTGGGTCCAAGTTTCCGGTCTCTAGAATGAAATAGCGCTTTAGAAAAATCGAAAGCAATACAAAGACTGATCTCATTTTTGTCCCAGGTGCCGTGCCAATAAAAAATAAACTTTTATAAATAAAATTGTTGAGCGAAATTTACTTCATTTACCTCTTTGAGCTGATCCACTTCCCTCATGCTGTAGAGAAATGGCGGACATTTGGTCACCCTTGGACGGCCATCTTCGCGCGGAGTGTGAAGCCATTTGAACAACGCTTCGTAGGAGGATGTGCCTTTAATGCGATCATCGGGTCGCCCCAAATTGTAGGGAATAAAGTGCCCGTCGGTTCTGATCAATCGGAGATTGGCATAGTCGCGCAGAATGGTGGGAGAAAAGCGTTCGCGCAGTTGCATAACAGCGTGGCAATTGAGCCGCATTTTGCTGATGCTGTTAATATTGAGCAGAGGCCAAATCTGTCGCTCTACAAAGTCCCAAGATGGGGCTTTAACGCTAAAAATGGATTACTGTACAATTTGAACACCTCCCCTGAATACCAGGTAAAGTCCATGTCCAATGCCAAAGTGATGCGCTCATCAAAAAGGTGTTGAAGACGACGGAGGAACTCGACGACAGTGTGGTCGAGAAAACTGAAAAGGGACGCATCCTTTTTGTGCAAACACTTTCAAATTAAAAAAAGTATCTTTTCAATGTCAATAAAAAGATGTTTCTAGGGGTTTTCAGGCTCGTAGAACCCGGTTATGATTTTTATTTTGACTCGAACCCCGAACCCGAACTCGAAGAATTTCATGAAAAAAAATTTTCTCGCACTTTTCCATTCAATTATTTATGAAGAACCCGGTTATGACCTTTATTTTGACTGATTTCGAACCCCGAACCCGAACTCGAAGAATTTCATGAAAAAAAATTTTCTCGCATTTTTCCATTCAATTATTTTTGATTTGAATTGTGCAAAATAAAGAATATCAGTTGGTGGCATAAATTTCATCGACATTTCGACGATTTAATGGGAAAATGCAAAAAAATTTCAGGAAATTGTTTGACTTTGGGGTTCGAAATTGGTCGAAATGAAAGTCAGATTCGGATTCTACGGCCCCGAAAACCACTCAGCGCGCTTCGTTGTTGCCCTTTTTTTTAAATTTGAAAGTGTTTGCACAAAAAGGATAAGTACCACTGAAAATTCGGCATTTGAACAAAATGCCACCCGGACAACCGGTGGTTACCTGATGATAATTTTCTTGAAAGCGACCAAACTGGCGGGCGGTGGCTCTTGCGGCAGTGGAAATCGTTCGAATTGGTATGCACTGAGACGTTTGACAATTTGCGCGCCAATGCCACTGAATGATCGGCGAATTTTCAACTCTCCAAGTGTCCATTTTCTCGTCTTAAAATGCGTGTCCACGAGCCCATCAAATCGCCAGCTGATCAGTGCCAATTTGAGCCCGAGTTCGGCAGGTCCGATGAACGTGAAAACGCACAGCCAAATGTCCCCACAAATAAAGCTAAAATTAAAATTAAAATGAACAAGATAGGTTGGTATGAACTCACAGTTCCCTGAGACGTCTTTGTCCATCCAAAGAAAATGAGCAAAGAAACTTTTGCTTTTTTGTTGGTGGTGGTGTTGGCATTTAAAATAGTTTTAGTTTGGTCTGAATGGAAACTAATTTTGGGTTCTTAATAAGGCAATGCCCCCCATAAAACCTGTCTCTTATACACATCTAGATGTGTATAAGAGACTCACTTTTAGCAATGGGTAAAGCAAATTTCAGTGGACAAAATTGTGGGAGCTGATCAGCGGAGGATCGGCCGCATCAACTCTGGGAAATCGTTTGTGAATTTTGGGTCTAGGCATTGGCTTTCGAAGTGCCAAATAGCCAGCCGTTCATGCCGTTCACAAGATCATACAAGTGCAACTCTCAACAAACTCCTTCAATCTTTAGATCAGTGCGTCAATCTTTCATACAGCTTCAAATCCTTCCATCCAGCTTCAGTCTTGCATCCAGATTCAGCCAGTTTCAGTCTTGCAGCCAGCTTCAGTCCTTACACAGCTTCACTCTTCCATCCCAGCTTCACTCTTCCATCCCAGCTTCACTCTTCCATCCCAGCTTCACTCTTCCATCCCAGCTTCACTCTTCCATCCCAGTTTCAGTCTTCCAACTCTTCAATCATCCGGTGAACAAACAATTGGGCACCAAAATTTCGGACGATTAGGCACCAAATTTCGGACAATTGGGTACCAAAATTCGGACAGGCACTAAATTTCGGACAATTGGGCACCAAATTTCGGACGATTGGGCACCATTTGAACAATGGCCATCAATTTCGGACAATTGGGAACCAAATTTTGGACGATTGGGAACCAAATTTCGGACGATTGGGCGAATGGGCACCAAAAATTCGGACAATTAACCACAAATTGGACAATTGGGCACCAAATTTCGGACGTTTGCCAATTTGTCCGGCACTCAATCTTTCCATCACTCCTTCTAGTCCAAATGGTTTGCATGCGCATGCACCACATCCTTTTCTTGGTCATCGCCAGCAGCGAAGTGTTGGCGATTGGGGCATTTGCCGCCAGCGACAGCTTGGAAACATCTGTTGCGGTTTATCGCCAAAAAAAGGACGCCTGGTACAACACCGTGTGGGAATTCCTGCGCGGGGCCGCCGGAGTGGGCACGTTCATTTTGGACGTGTCCAAAGACATCATCCATATGGTCGCCGAGAAGATAATCGACAGGGCCTTCCAAAAAGGTAAAGCATTCAACAATGTAAAAGATTTTAAAAAATCATTAAAAGAATTTAAAAGAATTAAAATAAATTTGAAAAAAATTATAAATTTGCATTGAATTGTCTTCAAATAATTTTACCAAGATTGCCTGAACGTCAACAAGGAGTGCTCGTGTGGTTGGGGACGTTGCCACGAAAACGCCGGAATCATCGCGGCCGGATGTTGCAAGGAGGGCTTCTCGTGGACCTGCTGTGAACATGTAAGCATTTTGTTTATGTGCTGTTTTGCAATTTAAATGAAATAATTTAAAAATTATTTTCTTTTACCTTTCACTTTTATTCACCTATTAGGCCAAACAAGCCCAAGACGAGTGCAACAAATTGTGCAAAAATTGCGGGTGGGGCGAGTGCCATCCGGCAGTTGGTCTGAAGCCGAAGGCAACCGACTGTTGTGCCCAGGGTTATTCGTGGCGCTGCTGCGAAAAGGCACGCATTTTATGTTAAACAAAAAATTAAATTTTATATTTTTCAACTTTTTTAGGCTCCGCCCATTCTCGAAGGGTGTAAAAAGAAAGCCGCCGAATGCACGAACTGTACATGGGGCGATTGCCATCCGAGCAGCGGATTTGCGAGCGACGGCTGTTGCACTGTCGGGCACAAGTTTAAGTGTTGTGAAAACGTAAATATATCAATTAAAAAATTAAATTAAATTTAAATTAAAATATTTTCTTTTATTTGCTTTTTTATTCCCCTTTTAATTAGGCGCCCGAAGTGCTCACGCCATGCGAAAAAATGGCGGCAAAATGCGAGAAGAAACATGGCAACACCTGGGGAGAATGCCTTCCCCGGGACGGATACAATGGCGATGGTTGTTGCGACAAAGGGAATGCTTGGAAATGCGGCGACGATGTGAAATTTTGTTTTATTTTAATATTGAAGTGAAAAAAAAACGTTAGCAAAATCAAAAAAATTTACCAATTTTGCCTTATTTGTTTCGAATACAATGTTTCAAAACCTTCAGATGACTGTAAACGAACTCATCTCAAAAGACCCGGCTTACGTAAGTGCAACTTTATGCTGATAACTGTAAAAGTTTAACAACCCATAATAAAATACGCTAAAACAATTTAGGCAAAGCTGGTGAATTGCCTGCTTGCTGGACATCCGGATACGGTAAAGGGGGGGCAATGTCAGTTCACGAAAAAGTCTATTTTAGCTGATTCGCGAAAGATCATTTCGATTTTTAGGAAAAATTGGTACCGGGATTGACCTGGATCGTAAGCCGGGATTGGAATCGGGATCAGTGTTTGAAGGGGGACGGGATTGGCAAAAATTAAATTTTTTTCCATAACCTTTTTAAAAACATTTTTTTCCTTTTTTGCCTCAATGACCCTTATTAGGTTTGCTTTAATCTTTTGGGTCAGTTGGCCGGTGCCGATAGGTGCCATCGAGTAAATTTGAATTCTTAACAATTTGCCAAGAAAATCCAAAATATTTGCAGCTTTGTTATTGTTGTTTCTTTAATTTTCTTTTTGCGAATCGCCTAGTTTGGGTCTCAAAAAGGCAGGACACGCACCGGCGAGAGTTTCTAATCCCAAAAGTGCCCAAGATTATCCCGTTTTACATAATATAAGTACTTTTTAATTTTTAATGTCTAAAATTTGAAAATCTTGAATGAATTAAGAAACAAAATCAGAACTTATTAATCATATTTAGAAAAGCCTCAAAAAGTGCATGCCGGATGAGTCTGAATGCGTAATTGTTTTTATTATTTAATTTATTTGATTGAATTTAACTTTTTCCATCATTTAGAAAATCGCTCGGACGTGTTGGATCCCGTACGACGCCATTGAAGACTGTGTGAGTGGTTATAGTTTTTGTTCTTAAATGTATAAAATATGTACAAAATTCGACTAAACTTTTTTTATGCAAAATTTAAAACAATTTAGGCAAAGTCTTTCAAATGCATGCAGCGAAAACATGCGAATCTGGTAAGTGTTTTTATTATTTATGAAATTAAATTACAATTGCTTTTCTAAGAAGAAACAATAGAAATGTGAGAAAAAAAAATTAAAGACAAAATTTAGGACGCACTTTGGAAATGCCTGCCAACCCCCGGCCATAAGGAGGAATGCGTAAGTTTTGCAATTTTACTTCATAAAATAATTTTTGCATGCAATTTCACCTTTGGTTTTCCCGCATTCACGACTAAAAGACACAAATGCCAAAAAACGACTTAAACCAAATTTATTTGCTAAAAATTAATTTAAAAAAGGGAACAACTAAAAATGACAAGTTTATTTAAGAATGATCCGTTGCCTCCAATCGAGAGCGCCACCGAAGCGGTATGATTGAAACTTTTACCAAAAACCCAATGCTTGTGCATAATTTTCAAATCTTTAAATGCTTTTGTTTAAAACACGTAAAAATGATTTTAAAATTTTGCATTAAATTAAAAAATATTAGCTTTAACAATATTGTAAAAAAATTGCCAAATTCGCTAAAAAATTTGTGTATTTTTCTTTTTAGTGCCTTAAAACACACAAATCGAATTTCAAACAAAAAAAAACAAAATAAAAAAACTAAAGTGAATCTTGGCATAATTGTGCCATCAATTAAATAAACGGGTTTGGTGCCAATTTTATTTTGTTTAAATTTTAACGAAGACTCAAACGGCGGCGCCGATTGTCCCCGACATTTTTCCTGGAATGGAAGTATTGTTTAAATTTAAATTTCTTTGCTAATTTCATGTTTAGAAGCAGGCGTATGTGAACATTACGACGGCCGGCAACAACTGTACGGAATTTGTGAGGGAAGTTTGTCCATGTAAGTGGGCGCTGTGCGTCGAGCGAGAGGGCTATTCGCGCACCAACTGCTGCCCCGTGGACTACGACCTCGTTTGTTGCGCCAAGGTAAAGTTTGGCGTTTTGTAAAAAATTTTAATTCCAAACTTTTTGTAGAAGGCAATTCCTTTCCAAGACATAAAGTATAATGCCGAGCATCAGACGGCGAACGCCTCGGAATCGCCGATGACCAACCAGACCACTGCGGGCTCGGACGGCATTCGCGCCATTGGATGTGCCAAAATGGCTGTCGTTGGTATAAAGAGTTGAACTGTTTAATGAAATTGGCTTACTGCCGAAAAAATATTTTGTTTTGAATTAAGATGGAAATATTTATTCCAATTCATTATCACAATTTGTTTAGCCTTGGCATTCATCGGCATTTTTGTGCGCCGCATGATGTGAGCACCGAAGACGGCATTTTTGTGCGCCGCATGATGTGAGCACCGAAGACAAACCTCTGTGATCATTAAAAAATAGTCTTTTTTGGGCCTAGTTGCTTTATATAATCAAATGCTTATGGGAATTACATTTAAAATTTATTTTATCCATTATTTCATTTATGTAAAAAATGTCTTTTATTTACCGTTGTGACTGTCGGTGGTCGNGGGGGGGGGGGAAGACAATGCATCAATTTCGAGATATTATTCAAATTTAAAGCAACATTTTTAATCAAAATTTGTTTTCTGAACACGCTTATAATATGTGCTAAAAGCTCAACATCAAAAATTGCAATGTGAAATTATATTTTGAAAACTTTTGCCGTTATTCCCCGTACAAAACCAAATTAAATCATTAAATTTGCTGGCCAAACCCTTTGCCAAGTTTGATTGTGAAATATGCCACCGATTTATGTCAATTTGTTGCAACTTTTACGAATTTCGGGATGCGCAAGTCAAGAGCGTCTTTGGATTTTTCGTGGATCTTCATTTTCCTTTGGTCCCGCGCAGGATGAAACCAAAGCCGTTTGCCCTTGTGCCACTTGCACCGGATTTTGCCTTGTCTGTCAGCATGGATGAAAATTGATGACCGTATGCTAAAAAATTCAAATGTTAAATTCCGCCAAAACGTAACGCCAAAGGAGTTTGTTGTATGTGAGTACAGTACCCCGCCCCCACCATTCCAATTGTATGACCTCCGGGGTTGAAGTCGGTGTTTAGCATGTGGTTGTAATAGAGAGGCTAAAGTCGAAAAATCAAAATAAATTCCAGAAATTTTTGCGAGGGGTCTAACAGTGGCCAATCAGATGCTTGCCAAAATCTTGCTCACCATCTTCTTGAACTTCAACTCCACGTAGGGCACACAGTCTTAGAACGAGTAGTCGCGGATGTGCCGATCCTCGAGCAGAAATTTGCCGTGCCTTTCGTCGCAGGGAGGCAGGAACCGGGGCCGTAGTTGAACGCTTTGTCCAACTGTTGAAGCAGCGAGTGCAGAAGACGGCGTTTGATGTCCCCCACCAAACTCCTCCAACGAAACGCTCAGACATTTCTGAAAATTTTTTGAAGGCTTTTAACGCAAGCCCTGACCCATTTCTGAGTTGTCAGAGTTCGCTAATCCACCCGGATTGGAGAAGTCCAAAAATGGTGATGAACACACTGAATGTTTGGCCTAGGTTTTGGCGGAATAAATCACCTGATCAGAATCTCAAAATTGGCAATGTTTTTGTGTTTCTCTAATTCTGATCAGCAGCTCGCACAAAAATGGGCCGACTGAATTCAATTCAAAGAATCACCGCACCAAAAGTACAAAGAACAAATTTCAAACGTTCAGAAGATAGTTCCATTTGTAAGTCCACAAAAATCGACGGATTTTTAGCTCCCAACTTTACGCACTTTTTTCTAGTGGATTCGGCATTTTTGCCCCGTCCCACCCCAATTGACCTGCATTGAAGGTTCGGCACAATATTTGCATGTTCAATGTGCCGTCCGCGCGTTCGTTGGGGTTATTGAAAGCCGAAATACAAATTTTTTATTGAGGAATTAAAAAACGAAATTTAGAGAATGATCGATCGGTCAAATTAAAAAGTGATCAAAGACCAAAAGTCTCGGGCCCAGTGCCAGCAATTTTGAAAGTTTATTTGGGACG